>JANHGO010005576.1:0-22819 GCA_024606505.1 Aquila spilogaster
GCCTTTCCTGGCTGCAGCCACAGTGCTCAGCTGTTCTGAGAAAAAGGAGGATAAGTATGAATAAGCATGCTCTTGAAGGAGCTTTGTAGGATGTTTATTAGTCACTGGAGGTTATTTTAGATGCATTCTCTGTGTTCACATTAGTCGTCCCCTGTCTTTAGTCCTCGATTCTGTTATCTGATTCTGAGATTCAAAGGTATTATGAAGAAGTGAAGAATGTGACAGTGTGCTGCTGGAGGGAGGAGATAGGAACGAATCCCCTCTGTCTGTGCCAGCAGCTCAAGTCGTGCTCAGGCATAATGTAAGGAGACAGAATGTCTTAGAGCTATCAGTCCCTGCTGATGTGCAGATTTAGGAATATTGCACAGCTCCATTTGGAGAGCATGATGGTTTGTGAATGAAGTGAGCATGTTTTAGGAATATTTCTGAGCTGTATACCCTATAGGTGGTTGCGTAATATTGCTGTCTTAGTTTACAGTAAGTTGTGATTTACACAGATCAGAATGATAGCACAGGCTTGTAGGATGCAGTATATATTCCATGAGTCTTAACATGCAAAACAAACCTTTGGCCTAAAATAACTTACTTAATTTTCATATTCTAATTAGTTCCCAGTGACTTTTTAATCACTAAAATGCATTTTAAAATAGAAAAACATGTTTAATTTTTGAGGGACTATCAGATATCTCAACTGCAGTCAACGGGAGCCTTGCTGCTGACTGTTGATATTTTTTGTTACTATGTGGCCATTATATTTTATATTCTTGTTAACCCTCTCTTGCTGGAGGCTTATCAGACACTTTGATCAACAGACAGGCTCCAGTTCAGCGCAGAAATAGATACTATTTATTTGTTGGGGAAAGGCAGTTCTCCTCAGATAGAGAAGATACAGCCACATTTATTTTGTTCAGTCAAAATAACATTTATGTCTTGTTTGAGTTTTAGTATGAAACACCAGTGAATCATTAACTTCCCTGTACAGGCAATTTGAGAGCTCATATTTATAGTTTCCAGAGACTACAGTGTTATTACAGTGTTATTACCATGTGAGAGTGGTTTCACTCCTTAACTTCTGAGGGGTTTGCCTTGGGATGCTGGGAGAGAGAGCACTGCTTTCTGCCTCACTAGGAGACTTCAGCACACAGCTGTGGTTCAAACTTCAGGAGCCCTGAAGAGAGCTGGACAACTTCTCCGGGATGCAGAGCGTCCAGTAGGTTGGATAAGGGTTTGCCTGAGCATCGGTAGGAGAAGCTGACGTTCAGGAGGTCCCAGTTCCTCTCCAAAGTCAGCCATCCTACTTCACATGGAGACACAGTGTCTCTTCCAACCCAGATGAGTGACCTGGGGCTTTCGCCTCTGAAGCGAAATGGTATTCAACATGTGGAGGTGCTAGCACGTTAATTCCGATTAAATATCAGTTGTGGTTTTTTCTTATGCTGCGAGTAAGAGCAGCTGCAAGCTGTTAACAAATTCTTACTTCAGTCTGTAGTCAGGGCTGAGTATCTCGGACCTAGTTCAGTTCTGATTTCATTTAGGAATGTTTGGTGAAAAGCCTCAACTCGCTCTGAATTGGAGGTCGGGTAATGAGCAAAAATCTCTGGTCATCAGATCCATTACTTTACTTACTTTCAGAGTTTTGTAGCATAAACATTATTAACTATAAGCTGTGTTTTGTGTGCCTATTGAGCTGTGTATCTCTGCAGCTCTTCCAAAAGTTATTAAGCTGTGTTTTTAACACAAGAAGGAGGTGGTTTGTAGTGCTTTTTGAAAGGTAAATATTTGTAGGTACCATATGTCAAAGAAACTGGCAAAACAAATGGATAATTGGTACCCCAAAAGTGGGGTTTTTTGTGTGTATAGGTGTGCCATCAAGGAAGGTTCCATAGAACTGTTGTGGCCTGGTCGTGCAGAGGGTCATTGACATGTGCCATCCTTATCGCTTAAAATTGCAGCGTTCTGTGATGAATGTGTTTGCATCCCCTTTAAAAGCCACAGAAATAGGAAAATACATCCCCTTTGCAACCGTAAGCAAAGCAGTATTGCTCTTCAACAAAATGCCATCACAAAACACCCATTTTGATCAGCAGTATTTTTTAAACGTTTTAACATTTTCCTCCAAACAATGGTATCACATTAAAAGCATTAAAACATTAATAAAACATTAGAAACATGCCTATTTTAATGCAGTAGGTTCCTGTTTCTTCTCACTGTTTCCCTACTGTTTTCACTACTGAGCAGTCACATTTCTTCTTAGCGCTGAAATTAATTCCAGAAATCCTTTATGATAAAGAGGACTGTCTGTATCTTCCTTACAGTCAGTGGGGCTACAGTCCTGTAACTATGGACAAGATATACTTGTTTTTTTCGCATGCCTGTGATCGTGCAGTGCAATTTTTTCTTCAGAATCTTCATTTGTTTTGTTTGATAAACCAATGCACACACAGTTTCAGACTTTCAGATATCTACATGTGGAGACTGCTGTCTTTTAATGCTGTGGGAATTTTGCAAAGAAAATCTGTTCAGTGGCAGTTGAAGAGGTGTGTTGAGTCAGTCACAAGTTTGAAGGTCATTCTGCATTTGCAGTATAAACTGTGGAGTGAAAACCACAGAGGGCTGCGAAGCCGTATTATCAGGAAACATGTAAACTGGATGACTTAAGAATCATGCTGCCCAAACATGTCCAGGTAAGATTCTACCAGCTTTTTCCTGATATTAGGAGTATGTTTTGTTATGGAGGTGTTGAAATGATCTGTTTTGGAAGGGCATTGTATTAGTTTTGAGTGAAATATATTTGTAGCCTGGCCTCATAGGACTGCAATTCACCTCTGCTTTTCTGCTCCTCTACTGGGCTCGCTACCGTTTCCTGCCTGCAGTCAACTGCGTAGAGATCAAGTAAGCTTCTTTGGGTTTAAAATCCAATCTGAATGGGACAGCTGCATAGCAAAGTGAACATATGAGCTCTTTGATGAGAAGATGTTGTTTAACTGTCTTCAGTTAATGTCTGTTATTTTAGTTTCACAGTTGTGGGAAGACAAATATGTCGTGTCTGATATTTGATATGTGATGAAGATATATTTCTTCAGTTTCACGTAGATGAAAAATCGGTAATTCTTCATTTATTTAAAGTGCAGATTGGGACGTGGGGGAAACATCAACTTGGACAGCGCTGTTTAATGTGGTTGAAATGTTTTCAATGGTACTGATTCATCCTTTGCATGGGAAATGTGAAAGCATTTGTACACTCATTTAGGATGTAAAGTTTTAAGGCAAAAATGAAGGAGAAAATATGTATTGAATTTTTACTTTTATTTTCTTAGATTCTTGATATCATGATAGGCAGGAGTCTCTACTCAACACTGATTAAGCTGGAAACAAAACTAAACAAAAACAAAAACAAGAGAAAGGGACTAATTGAGAAAAAGAGATAATGGGGGTGTCCTCCTGGACTATCTGTTTCAGAGTGTACAGAGAAGGGACTACTGCTATCCACTGCGAGGTGTATTTTATATTCTCCGTCATTTGAGTTGTTCTTCATTTTCAAAGGACCTACACCAAGAATGACAGAGACTTTATCTTTCCTTGGAAGGGATGCACAGGAAAAGGAGTGTTGGGAATGTTTTGCAGTCCTGGAGACATTTGTATGTGCAGTCTTCATCTGTTACATCCCTTGGTTGCGATGGGTGACCTGGTCTGAATTCTGCACAGTAGGGTGGTATTTCTTGGCACCAGACTGTATGTCTCTACTGGACGTTAGGTGGGAGCTTTCAAACATAGTGGGCATGGGAGTTGGGAATAACGCAAGTGTGTGCAACCTGTGGCCCACGGGCTGTGTGTGGCCCAGCATGGCATCTCTTCCTTGCAGAGCGGCCCCAGGCACATGCCCATCACTCAGCAACAGCCAAACCATCGATGCATTATGAATGCTGTGTCGACTGAAAGCAGGGCATGGAGAGAGCAGTGCTGTGCAGTGCTGACGCAGGCGATGGCACATCACTGTGTGTGTTTTGGTACATTGGCTAAACACAGGGCTCTGAACAGCAAGGAGTACACAGCCATGCTTTCTGTTTTGGTAAAGGAATCTGATCACATCTCTTTACCAGACTTTCATAAACCCTGCCTTAGCAGAGAAAAATATCCTTTGCTTCACAATCACGCCGTTCATGTCATCGCTTTCTGGCAGTGTATACATTCTGAGTAATTATTGTCAGGGATGAAGTATGGGAAGAGTAAAATTTCATCAAAAATCTCTGACAAACATCTTGAGACCTCACTAAGAATTGCAGCCACCGCCATTAATGGTGTTATATATTTATTAAGTAATGATACTGTATATTTTGTGAGGGCTGCTCCGAAAGTAATGCCTCCTGTTTTATTATGTTGACCCATGACATCAGAGGCAGGTGTTGGTGGTACAGCAGTAGAAACTGAACCTTCCCTCCAGTATTCCATTCCATTTTATTGCCACAGAACAGATAGCAGCAGAGAAGCAGTCTGAGAGAGTGATGTCTGTCATGGAAGTGCATATGTGGCACTGAATTCCTCTGTGCAGAAAAGATAGCACCCACTGACATTCATTGACACTTGCAGAATGTTTATGGAGACCTAACAATGAATGTTGGCTTAGTGAGATGGTGGGTGGTGTGTTCAGCAGTGGTGACCGTGACATTTGGTTACCTCCACTGGTGCAGGTTGTTGTGGGCATGGCATGCGGGCTCTTGTTCACCACTGGTGAAAATGCACAGCTAACAGTGGAGACTGTGTTGAAAAATAATATTTTGTAGCTGAGAATTTGCTCTGTCAATCAGTGTTCTTGTACACTTTGTATCTGATATTGTTTCCATGGAAATAAATAGAAGGTATTACTTTTGAAGTGACCTATATATGTGCAGCCCAATGCAACTTCTGTTCACTAAATGCGACCCAGGCAAGCCAAAAGGTTGGACGTCCGTGGAATACACATAGACATTTTCAGCTGCTGTCTAATGTGCTGACTAAATTCAGGCGTCAGCTGCTACATCAAAAGGACTTAGTTCTCAGCATTTTCCATTCCAGAACACGTAGATAAAGTGCATTTAAACCGTTCTGTGCAAATTGCAGCATGAAATGCTGATTTGGGACCATACATAAAACTGGTCAACTTCTGGGTCTGCACATTGTGTCTGGTCCTGCTCTGTTCCGAATGTTGAAACAAAATGCGGTGCTGAGACCTGTGCTTTTTGGGGCACTGTTGCCACCTCGTGGCGTTGTCCAAAACTAGCAACATGAGCTCCATGACCTAGAGAAGTCAGTGGCAGGTTTCCTGGCTGATGGGGCTTTTGCATGCTGTCCAGGGTTTGTGCAAGCAGGAGAACGGAGTGGGTGTCTGTTGCAAGGCTGGGCATGAAAGAGGCCTGTGTTGTGCTGTTCCGCCTGCTCTTCATAAGCCACTGTTCTCTCTGCTGTTGTCTGACACTGGTCTTTTTTGAAGGCTTTGCATCTGCACAATACTTTCAAGTTTGTCATATGGCATTTCTGATCTAGGTGCCTGGTCCCAGATGGACATACAGAATGTGTGTTGGTGGTGGCAGAAGGTGAGGGTAGCTTTTTCTCTTGCTCAGTTTGTTTTCCAAAATGGCCAAAATTACCAATTTTTGTACGTAATAAGTTTCAAATTTTGGAACTTTCAGTAGTACAGCCCCAACAGAGAAGCCCCTTGAAGGAGTTAGCCATCGTAAGGCTGGGCCATAACTCAGCTTTCACCAAACAAGACACTGAGCAAAATGTCCAGGAAGTCTGATTCATATTACATTATTCAGATCTCTTTTTTTTTGAAATTCAATACTTGAAATAGTTTGTGATGGTCTTGGAGTAATCCTGTGAAGTGGTATTCGGTTTGGCCAGGCCCCAGAGTGCATACTTGGTTATTTTTACTGCCAAAACATTCTAAGAGCTGTGTCTAAAGTAGATAAGATTCTTCAAGGGTTTGTCATGCTTTTAGTAAACAAATTAATTTGGACTCCAGCAACAGCTCTGAGTTGTTTGTTTTTTTTTTATGTGGAACTTATGGCAGTCAGTCATGATCCAGTGCTGATTTTTTAGCGTAGCACTAGCACGTTAAACAGAGCTTACAACTGAAACTTGCCTGCATTGCTCTCTAGCTACAGCTTGCTTAATATTGGGAAAAATGAGCGGTGTATGTATTTTCAGTTGTCATTATTACATTAGAAAATCAGTGAGACTTTCTGTGAGAGAAATAATGACTTTTAGTTGTGAATCACTGGGTTCCATTTGTGAAAGGATGTTTTTTTTTTAAAAAAAAAAAGATCAGAAGTTGGCTTAGATTAAAATTCAAGCCAATAAATAAATATGAAAGGTTAACGGTAACTGCTGCCTTCCTTATGTGGACACCGCTTGCCTGTGCTGGGGTACTGGGACAGAAAGAAAGATGAAGAGGCTGCTGCTTTATTAGAGTGTCACTTGGACATGAGGAGCCTGCAGTGCTGATCTCTGAAGCGTGATTTAGTTTTGAAAATATCACTGTAGCCCAAGATGAGCAAGGGCTGAAAATTTTTCTTCTAAGGCTGCTGTGAACAATGAGGTTTTTCAGATTTCTTTGGGTATTGGGAACTGGTTCTCCAGCGCTTGTTCAACAGCCTTGGTTAATAATTTCCCCAAAGAAATCTAGTTCTTAAGTACTTTTCCAGATACCTAAAGTGGCTTCAGTCTCAACTTTAAGCAAATAATAAACTGGTCTATTTGGAACATGCAGAAATCAATATGGTTCTTTGTATGAATACCACATAATTAAGTACATCTGGCTTGAGAATGTAAACTACAGTTAAACTGAATTTTCAAAGAACAAGCTCTGGTTAGGTTTAATATCTATTTAAATCCCTCTTTAAATCTCTTTTAATTAAATTTGAACTGAAATACTATTCTCATGGCCTGATATTTTTTAGTCTTGTTTGATTTTAAATTTTATCTAGATCTGATTGTATTTGATATGTGAGTGGTGGTGTCACTGTTTGCATGATTTGGCATTAAAAAAAAAGGGCATGGTTTGATTGTTACGTATTAGCAGAACACTTTGATCGTTGGCTTGGAACTGGAACACAGCCCTTGCAAACATAGACATGTGTTTTCCCATATGTATGCTGCTTTTATGTGAACAAAAATCTTCCTTTTTTAAGATAGTATCCAATTTTTGGTTCTGACAGCATCATTACCATACCTTTTTGAAAAGAAAGAAGTGCCATATTAGCCATAAAACTTCAGTAGCACTGTTTAAGTCATACTGTATTTAGTGCTAATTCAACCGCTTTGTTCTCAAGCTCTTTTGCACTACTGGCCACGTAATATTAGATTTTCTGGTTTTAATTAAAAAATTCCTTTTTAATTAAAATTGTTCCAGCACTGTGTTTTGATGCCTAAGTATCTGGCAATACTTCTTTTCTTTTGTCTTGCTGAGAGCAGATCAGTATGTCTTCCTACGGATTTGATGATGCTGTTAGTCTCTGCATAGCTTATCGATTCTGCAGTAATCTAAGGAATCTGTGACACTTGTGCGCGCTTTCCATTTCTGATACACTTTATACATTTGTAACAGGGGCTTGTGTTTGGAAGGTCTGCACTGCAGAGCTCTCTTTGGCATTAATGGGGTGGTTACTACTCTGCTGTCCTGTAAGGCTGTCACTGAAAATTCAGAGGTACAACTGTATGTATGGCAAATATGGATGTTGTAAACTGTGTGGAGGAGTCTGGGACTCAAGTTTCATTACAAAGGTCTTATAATATTAGTCCGGAATGTTGAACTTTTTGAGACCTTTCTGTACCCTCTTACCCTCCCTCTGTCCTTTTCCTTTCTGGAGCTGGACAGCTGAGGTGGGGAGCTTCCATAAGATGAGTTTTACTGCATCAGTATGTAGACCAGGATCTGTATTACATGCTGCTTCCCAGTACTGCCTTTCTTCCTGCCCCAACTTGATGGGTGCGTGTTCAGTTCCCTTGTCAGTGTATAGTGCTGCTTATTCTGCCAGCATGCTGACCAGACTGAAGCATGTCTGCAGACATACAGCTTACTCTGAGGTGAAGCCACAGGCTCTGCTTGCTTTAACTGGAAGATGCACCAGCAGTCAGGATCAGGTTTGTATGGCTTTAGGTTTGCTGTCCTTCAGGCCTTAAGAAACCAAGAGCAGAGTGGAGAATGGATGCTGAAGAAGAGGGCACAGAAATAAGCAAGGAGGAAAGCAAAGGACTGGGGGGAGGAACAGGGTGAAATACTGGATACCAGGCATAATAAAGACGATGGTGAGGAGTCGTCTGGTGGTGCTCAGGGCTGGACTTTCTATAATTTGTTAACCACATGGTAGAAACATACACCAGTGTATCATCTGTAGATCTTCACAATAGACAGGAGTGTTCTGAGTACCTCAACCAGGAGTACCAGCACTATCACAAGAAGTGTTTTGAAGTCTGTAGTGCCAAGGGAAACACGGGCTTAAGAGTAAGAAATAATGCAGTGAGCATCAGACCAGAACCTGTAGTACCCACCCTTTTTAGATCTGGCTTATGGATTCAACCACCTAATGCTTTGGTGTATTTTGTCTCTCCAGCTTTCAGTGGACTGAGCTTTCCTAAGAAGAAAACAGCAGCCTGGCATGTGATATATGCCTACAAAGACATTTCATTTAAAAATTCTGTGCTACAGAATCATAGAATAGCTTGGGTTGGGAGGGACCTTAAGGACCATCTAGTTCCACCCCCCCTGCTGTGGACAGGGTTGCCAAACAGTAGATGACACAGGCCAGGGCCTTGAGCATCTCCAGGGGTGGGGTATCCACAGCTTCTCTGTGCAGCTGTGCCAGCGCCTCACCACCATGCAAATAAAACAGAGAGCTGGGATGTTAGAGTTGTGCTGTGTTCAAAGCAATACTTAGAACAGCAAGCAAAACCTAATCCCTATCTGGATTATCTTGATACATCTATGTGATGTCTGGCTAGAGCAGCAACAGGTAGGTTCTTGTGACTCGTCATATCAGGTATGGTACTCTGTAAGTAGTGCTGTTAAAATTGCACTGCTAATCAAAACTCCTTTCAGTGTAAAATAATATTAAAGCCCAAATTAACAAAATTGCATAAGAGCTGGAGATTGTTTTTGTTTCACTCTTGCCACATAGACAGCAAATATTTCATTCTATTTTGCAATGATAAAGTAAGAAAACGGCAGATGTTACTGCTCTACCTCTTGGTTAGGAAATAAATTTAAAATAACTTCTTGGTTTGCTAATTTGAATGTCTGTGTGTAACTGTATAAGTGTAGAACTGAAAGCAAAGCAAATTAGATATAGTATAAGAAAACTGAAATTTTAATTTTTCACTGTACCTTCCCTCTCTCCACACTTTTCTTCTCCATATGCCACGGATTGTTGAGAAATGCTTTAGCTGCTGGAAACCACATTCACAAAACAGTTTTGCTGGTGGCTGGTTGAACTGAGCTTCCTGGCACAGACGGAGTTATTTAACCTCCTCTGTAGAAGGAGGATGTAGAAAACAAAAACAGTGAGCAATGCAAATAAAGATATCAGTTTCTAACAAGTAACTATTTCTATTTTTTCCTTCACTTCTGAGCTCACTCTGACTGTCCCAAACAGAATTTAGTAGAGGATTAGCAGTTTTTATCTGTTTAAAATCTGTCTTGTAATAGAATTCTTGTGTAAATTAAATCTCCCCATTGATTGTTTTTGCTCTTTTGAACTGTTAGTTAAAAATCTCCCTGGAAACCTGAAATCCCAAACTGCTTTCAACACTATGAGAGTAGAACTCTCTATTAGTTGGAAGTAACCCATGATTCTTCCAAAGAAGTCCAAGGTCTTCATTACTGAACCTGGGCAAAACAAATGTATGAGACAAATGAGTAAACTTTTTGAAAGTGCATGCTCATGAGACAAACAACGCAATTGTATGCAGAAGGCATTACACAAGATTTCAATTAAAAGACTCACATGCTGCTATGCTTGTAATCCTCCTAAAAATTCTTGTTGCCTGAATTTTCTTTCATGATAATTCTGCAAAAAAAACCCAACATTTTAGCTATAGGCAAAGACTCCTTTGAATTATCATCTAATAGTTATTGAGTAGAGCCGGGGTAGTGCTTTCTTCCTTCTCATATTTCAGAAATTTTTTGGCTATTGTGTAGATGTTTTGTTTTCTGTCAACCTACCAGGGAAGGGAAGCCTAAAGAAGAAAGTAGAGAATAATACAAATTCTGTGTTTCAGGGAGTGTTTAATTTTGCAGCCGTCTTTTTCTCTGGTTGTTCTGTTTATCTTGTAGTAGTCTGTCCCTGATCACTTCTTGTGTCCTGAAATGTGCTGCTCTTCTTGGAGATGTGAAACTAGGGCAGCAGTCAAAGACTTTGTTTACGCAGCTTTCTCTAGTTTACTGTTTAATGAAACCATCACATGACAGAAACACATTTCTGCTTGTATTTGGAACATAAGCCATTGTTTGGATGGTTTTCTGTTGATTGTAGGTGCTCAGTACTTAGTGCAGGATGGCTATCTACTGGTGGAGCAGTAGCTAATTAATTATAGATTGATTTCTTCACCATGTATGCTGTGAATATTCAGGCATCCACCAGTCTGTAGGCAGGCTGGGTGCTAAGGTTCCTGATGATCCTGTTTGGTAAAACCTTTGTTACAGAGGTAAGACGCTCTAATTGTTGCACATTTAATTTTGTAGTTTTATTCTCTGCAAGAACCTGAGTGATCTAGTAATAATGTCTGTCTTGATTTTTTGAATAAAGGAGGGAGTTGGACCAAGCATTTTGTGCTTATAAGGGAACGGTGAATAATGCAAAATGGCTCCCAAGTGTTTGAAACAAATCGTCGGTGTACATGGTGCTGGTGTCAGATGGTAGTCACAGTGGCGACTTAGCAGCGCTGACACTTGCAGAGTGTGAGCTGAGAAGCTCCTGCTCAGGATCACCTCACCTATGAGCAGAGCAGGCTGGCCCAAGCTGAAGGGGACCTGCTCAACCCATCCAAGGAAGTGGACGTCCCCTGCCTCTTACGCCATTGCTTTATGTGTACCAGTGTTGCTTTGGCTGTGATGGCAAAAAGAAACGAGAGGAACTGTGGAGGGAGTGAAGATGGTGCAAGAGCTCGGGGCTACTTAGAGGTGCCAAAAAGCATGTCTGCCAAGGATGAGGTAAAAATAAAAAAACTCTCCCTTTTGAAAATCTGTGCATTTTGAAGCTCAGTGCAATTATGATCTGCCTGTCTGGAAAAAAAACGACTTGTAGAAGGTACAGGAAAGGACCAGTGGAGCAAGGCAATGGCCTGCTCCTTTTCATTGACTTTTAATCAGTAACTTTTGGAAAATGTCCTTCTGTTAAAACCTACAAGTTAACAATCAGACCCTTGCTGAAAAGCTAGTTATGGTTAATTTCCTAATGATGTCACACTGTGGTTTGCAGGCTTTTGAATGTAACTGTTCTCATTTTCCCATTGCATGTACTGCATGAATGTGTTGTTCCTGTTTGTACAGGGCAGTGTGTCTGGATATTGCAGAAATGTTTACACTGCTGCACTTAACTTCTGCTTGGGAAATACTATTTGAGTATTGGTGAAACACATTTACAGTGATGGATGCATCACATAATTTCTCAGTGTGTTTTGCAAATGCTGCCCTACTTCAGGACAGTATCCGTTGTTCTTGTCCTACGTGAAAGTCTGTGGTGCATGCCAGTAATCCTCTCCTGAAGAGTACCAGAAGGTGAGAACCAGTCACCCAGAAACCATGTATCAGAGACAGGTAAGCTTGTTGGAGCCACAGAAGGAAGATCCTTCCTTTTATGCAACTGCATGATTGCTAACTTAACAAAGTTTTCATAATCTTTAGTTCAGAAGTGTGGTACACTGGAGTTCATACCACAAAAGCAGCAGTTAAAAAAGTGATGTTTGTGGCAGTAGTGTGAAAGCTACCACTTTTGTCAGCGATACAGCAGTTGACAGCAACATAGGGCAACACTTCTACTTGCTCATTGCACAGCATTCCAATTTACCTCATCCTTGGTGATTACTGGAAAATAAGATCTCTGTTGTGATGGGTGGCATAGCATATGGGAATCCTACTTGTGGTTTTGTGCATGTGACTCCTTAAGGGTATTCCTCTTTCTGTTGTGAAAGTGGGATACCCAGATGTCCTCTACCTCAGTATCAGTTCTGTCATGTGGCTTCAAATAACTGTGCAGTGATAGCCAGCAAAAAGACACACAGTTGCTCATAAAGAGAAATTACAGACAGATTACAGGCTATTGGCTGTAGCAGGGAGTTAAAGTAGGACATGGACCTTAATTTTATGTTATAGAGACCTGCAAGCTCTTTAATGTGATGTTCTGGAAGAACAGAAGTTATCACCAGAGAATGGAAATTATGTTAACCAAATGGAGAGAGATTTAAAATAATAAATAAATCCGTGAGTATGTAAGGTGTGGAATGTTGCCATACCACTTCCTTCTCAAGAACTGTTCTACATTTTCTTTTGCAGTAGGAGATTTATTCTTGCTTCCATAGCAGCTGCTGCTTCTTGAAAGCCTCTTCCTCACACTTAATTCAGTGGTGCTGCTTCCTCTTTTTTGTGAATCTAAACGTTACAGTCCCTTTTGACATTTCAGCATTGAGCTTCGGACTTGTCAGTAATTTCAGCGCTGGTTTTGGTCTACTGCTATTTTTTTTAAATTTATATTAAATAATTTTAAAATACGCAGTACAGTTTGCCTGTGTAAGCTGGCCTGGCTTTGTGCTGCCACAGCTGCCTGTCCTTCAACAAAGCTTTGTGTATTTTTCTAAACAAGCCAATTGCTGATTAGTAACTGTTCATCGTGCAGCATTTCTACATTAGCGCTGTAAGAAATGGGGACGTTTCGCTCATAATTTACAAACAACGTTGTTTGTTTTATAGCAGAGAGTGTATAGAGGACTGCACTTCAGTCTGTCCTTTTATCTTTCCTAAACTTTGTGGCTTCCAGACTCTTAACCTCTGAGATTTAGTATTTAAACCCATTTTTTACATGTGCCACACCAAAAAGATTCAGTTTTCCACAGGGAGCTCTACCACCCGTCCAGAAGTAGTGCCTATCCAAATGCCTGGTTTGTAAGGAATTTTAAGCCCTTTATTTTAGGAAGTTACTCTTTTTCTCCCCCAGTCTGTCCTATGAAATTTAGTTATGTCTCCAGATCCTATTTTTAGATTTTTTGTTTTGCACAGCTCACTCTTGTATCACATGCATAGTTTATGAGTAAACAGAGCTTCTTAAGCTTCCAGGCTGTGTATTCATCAGAGGACTACAAGTCAGTCTGGGTTCTGTGGCAGCTGCAGGAGAGAAGAGTGCCATCCCTCACCTGGGCTCTGCTTAGCTTTTTAATAATCTGTATTGTTTTGTTACATCTACAGGTGCTCTAAGGAAGTTTACTGCAGTTCATTCACAGAGTGCAGACTCCTAAGATGATCATGTCCTTGCGATCTAATGCCATTAGAAGTCACTGCTCAACACAAGATCAGGAAATCACCTCCCTGAATTCTCCTCAGTCTAGCTGGAGCTGTGAGGAATGGAGGAGGTGTGATCGTGACACTGTAGGGAAGAAACTAAAGTTAAACATCAGCGTTTTTTCATCTTTCCCAACAGCTCTGAAATTTCTGAGATTTCAGAAGTGTAAATATGCTGAACTTGTTGACCTTTAGCCACAAGTCTCATTACCTCTCTGTGTCTGTCCAACATCTAAAATGATGAAGGACTCTGTTGTGTAAATCTGTTCCTGGAAGGCTCATGGTACCAGGTGATCTTCTGATCTTCTGGCTACTTTATGTCTCTGCCAGCACTCCCTTTAATCTTAGGACCCCACAGGCTGTTGCAGTCCATCTTGGCTAGCATGGTGTTCCTTCCTGTTTCTCCTCTGTTCCGTTTGTTTTTTTTGGGGTGGTTTCAGTCTACTCTCCAGTAATTACCCCAAACTTGTAGTCAGGGAGCACCAAGATGTGGAGGAGTAATTTAATTTTTTTATTTTTTAACTGAAAATGTGGCTGCTTTAGGTAATGTAGTACTTTTTTTTCAGTGATATCTTGTAGGGCTTTCATATTTGCTTTCATTCTCTGTGCTTTGAAGGGTGCGACTGCTGTCCTTTGCCACCGCACTGGAGACTACAAGGCCTGTGGGAGACAGCTAGCTGCTGGCAGAACGATCTTAGGAGATGTGTGGAGTTGTGCATCATGCCAATAAAAAATGTTCAGCATTGCCAAGTGCCTTTTAAATGAGATCTTAGCCGTGGGACAAGTACATGGCAAAAGGCAGTCCTTATCGTGAATAAAATCACTCAGAATAGCTCAGGAAGTGCTCACCTGCTAAAGTTTTATTTACCCTGGTCCGCACAGCAAATGTGCCATGGGCGAAGAATTGATACCAACCTTCCCGATGCCATGCTGTTGTTTGCGAGACCATCCGTGTTGCGTAGATCATCTTTTATGAACACAGATGAATGCTGCAATTTGATTTGCTTTTTTTTTTTCCTTAATTATTTTGAATGCACCCCGATTTTGTGCAGCTCAGAACCTTCTGGTTTCATCTTGAAGTACATCTTAATTAGGCTCTGGAGAACAGCACACCTCTGCTGTCATCTCAGGCATAGCCTTATCCACTCAGCTTTTGTCCCATTCACCATACTAAAAATAAATTCAATGAATAAGTAGGAAAATATAGTTCCTCCTGACTGTGATTGCACCGGAGACAGTGCCATTTGGAAAATGGGCTTGCGCATTGTTCCCACTGCTTTTGTTGTACGGGTGCATGTTCTGCTCCATTGTGTGATGGAGTTGTTGCAGGGGTCCCTTTCTCTTGCCGGGTTGTAAGACAGCATCGTGTGGTATTAAAAACGATGCTGGAACAGTCTGTAGCACACAGGTATCAGGTGGTTTCTCCAGGCAGCAGAGGTGCATAGCACTGTTCAGGGTGGCTGACACCACACTCTGCGCGCAGATGGAAGGCAGAAAATGTCGAGCTTCAGCTTGAGCTGCCTGAACAGGACTGCTGCTGCTCCTGACCCTGTGAGTATTCGTGTAGTCACTCCGTGTTAGTTGGTGTCATTGTGGATACTACAAGCCACCTTCCAGACACTAGCTGGTGCAGAGATGCGCAGTTCAGGCTTCAGAAGAAGTTGATTTAAGTTAGATGTTCCTGCTGCAGTTAGCAGGGCCCCGGTTTGTCAGCCAGTTGCTGCAATCACGGTCTGTTCCTTGCCAAGGGATTTTTTGGCCTCCTGTGCTTGCTTTCTCATACCCCGCTGGCGAGCTGTAACAAGTAAAACTCCACCCTTTCTAGAGACCAGGGAGAATGAAATGCATAACCAGCAACTGCTGGCAAGGGAAGTGAGAGTTTCTGTTGAGGTGCTGCTGCTTTTCCAGACGGCGGCTGGTGTGCTTGCTCCGAAAGGGGCGGAATCTCCTGAGCAGCTGAGCCCTGATTTGCTGAATTCTCGGACTTTTCCCCTTAAAATCCCAACCCTCCTTTTTTTTTTCTTCCCTTTCCCTTTTCTGTCTCCATTTTTTCAAGAAGTTGGCTTGCAGCTCCGCAGGGCGCACCTCGGCTGCCGGTGCCCGCTTCGCCATGAGCCTGGAGGCGGATGAGTCCCGGGAAGGTAGGGAAGTGGCCCCGCCAGCCGCGGGCCTGCAGCGACAGCTTTCTGCTCGCTTCTGGGCGCTCGGGGGACGGGGAGAAGTGAGCAGCAGTCCTGGTGCGTGCGGTGCTGCTGGGTGGCAGAAGCAGTGCTTCCAAGCCCGAAGCGAGTATTGAAAGAGGAAGGTTTTGCTGGTTTTGGAAGCGCTGTGTCTTTTGACAAAAGAAGAAGTTGTGTGCGGGGAAGCGAAAAGTCGTCGTTTTAAAAGGGTGTAGATGGTTCTCGCTTCCCTGCCAGGCTGTGAGCAGTGGAGGGCCGAGAGCTGCGTGTGGTGATGGGCGGCAGGAGGGAGCTTCCTCAGAGCGGCTCTTACGAAGGCTGCTGGTTCCAGAGGGGAGCAGAGCTGAGTGTGGGTTCCGTAGGGCACGGCCAGTGCTTCGTGGCTCAGTAGTCCTTGGGGAGGCTCAGACTGATAGGGATCCAGTGTGGCTCAGCAGGCAGCAAGGAATCCAGGCTCTTTGCGTTCGGTGGAAATAAGAACTTGAGACTTTCAGCTGGTGTTTTTACATGTTCTCACAACTTCCCCGGCTTCAGTAACAACATTACTGGGGACCTCTCTCTGCTTGCTTGCGCAAAAGTGTGTTTTCTTGCTGTACAGAAAAGTCGATCTGGGCTGGGTCAGACTTAGTGGTAATAATGTGGTAGAACCCGGTTAATAACAGGATTACAAAGGTGCCCTGTTCTCCTTTTTAATTCTCCAGTTTTCTCTCTGAGCGAATGGGTGAGCTCAGAGGCAGCATTTGTTTTCCCAAAGAAAACTCCGTGGGATTGGTTTATTCAAATGCAGAAGAGAAAAAAGTATTCCTCTGCTAGCGGCTTGAAAAGGGAATCTATGAGAAAGAATGCGCCAATGTGAGCATTCCCCTCCTGTTCTACAGATCAGCGAGCGTGCCACAGCAGGACCAACCCTCTGGTTTACTTACAGGAAACTCCAGACAATTTTACAAAGTTGGCTATATTTGAAATGTAAATTCTCTTTTTGAAGGAAACCTCTTACCTTCCTACATGACTCAATCTGAAAATGCGCTGAAAAGATTTGTGTCTTTCTGTGCATATTATTTTGTTTGTTCAGATCCAATTTGAGATGACAGGATCTTTGTGCTGGGAAGGAAGGACTTGGAGCAGGTGGCTGAGATGGGAGAGAAGGGATATCTTCTTGGTTAGCTATTTTTAGCTGGGAAAATAGTTGGGGTTTTCTGCACTGTGGTTTTAATAGGCTGGAGTTGAGAATAAAAACATTAGTAAGCATTATGGGAAGATGAGATGAAGATACCAAGAAGGTTTTTCAGTCAGTCTTTAAATGCGTTCCTGGCAATTCATTCCCATCTCTAAAGGAAGAATTGAGAAGATGTGTGAGAAAAGAGGGTTTGGGGCACATGAATTAAACTGGAGTGGTTAACAGGGGGATCTACAGAAATAAAGTTTTTATACTGCTTTGCCTCATGAGATTGAAAATAATGGGAAAGATAACACTGATCACGATACTGAAGAACGCAGTCCAGTACGTGTGCAGTGGTTTAGTGCATGCAGCATAAAATAGACTGTCAGAATCCTTAAGCTATCTCTACATCATTAAGGGTGGAGCTGTGTGCTTTTTGCGTAAGGGAAGTTGATACTCCACAAATTCAAACGTAAGTTGAAACTAATGCAGTTATCACCAACAATATATCGTCTTTTAAACCATTCGTCACAGTGCGTGGTTGATTGTTCCTGCAAGTGCAAAACTGAAGGTCTCCTTGAAGAGAAGTCCTGATTTGCCCACAAATTACGAGGCCTCACCAGGGGATTAGTAGGCAAAGTTCCGTGACTACAGCAAGCCATACAAGCTGCATTCAGGTGGTTGTAAAGTATGTATTTTGCCAAGTTCTGTATATTTCAAGACCAGAGCTAGCAATGGAAGCGTAGTTTGCCGGCTACACATCAGAGAGTAAAAGGAGGAGAAAAGTACAGTGGAAATATTAAAATAATATTTGCAAGCAAAGGCAGGAGGAATCATCTGGACTTGGCAGATGTGTCAGAGATGTAGATTAGTCAGTTGAAGATTTTTCTGTTGCATAGATAATTTCCCTTCTGCAGATAAAAAGATGTAGGAGATTACTCGTGTCATAAATATCACGTGTGCGGTTCTGTAAATTAGAGCAATGCTTATTATATATAACAGTTTGGCATTTTGCATCATCATTTCTGTAGGTTATTACAACTTAAGATCAATAGGACAGCGTAATGGCAGAATGTTTAATCTTAATTTAGGAAAGATAGAAATGGAAAAACAATGAAGTTTACGAAAAAGAAGAAGGAATAATTATCAGCTGGACACTGTAATATGGTACCACAAACTTCCCAGAAGAACACTGCTAGAGGTGCAGATGGGTGCAGTTAAAAGCAGGAAATTAACACCTTAGTGAAGAAGAAGCGGTGGGCAATTTGGAGGAGATCATGTCAGGTACCCACTCAAATAAAAACTGTTTTAACATAAAGTTTTTAATGTAGTTTGGAGGTGTGTACATTTAATGGAGCAGGGTACAGGAAACCTGATAAAAGGCACTTGAGGACAGGGATTAACTTCTGTGGTTTGTAATATAGCTGCTGCAGCTACTTCTTCATGTAGGCACTTGCCACTCCCAGTCAGAGCACTTAGAAAGAATGGCTGGCTTTGTTTTCCTGACTCAGACAGGGTAATCTTCGAGATAACCTATCTGTGGACATATTAGATGGCAACTTGATGATAGGTAGACAGTTGGACTGGGTGATCTTTGAGGTCTTTCCCAAACTTGATGGTTCTTAGTATTATGTGACTCCCATTGCCTCTTCTGCAGGTATTTTTTTTGCTGTGTGTGATGTGTGGAGTCCATACTGAGCAGCTGTCTCCTGCAGAGCACTTGGTGTGTCTTCTTATCCCATGAACTGTTCCCTGTGCAGTGCGGGTAGCTGAGGGAACTAGGTGGAGATGTGAAAAGAGGCAGGGGGACAAGCACTAGCTGTGGCCAGTAGGCTACTTTAGAGAGCCGCTGAAACTCTGAACAGGTTAATCATTTAGCTGCAGTTGTTGGGCTGAATGCTAGATTGCCTTGAGAAAGATAATTATGCTTACGCAATCAAATCTTTTAATCCATAGTAAACTGCAGGACTTAAGTGTTTAATTGTGTGTAAGATACAGTTCCTTGAAGAGAGAGCCATCAGGAGGGAGAACCAAAGGCAGTGGAGGTCATCTGGCACGCTCTCCCACTCAAAGCAGAGACAGCTTTGAAGTGAGGTCCAAATTTGAAGTTAGCTGAAGCTGGTTAGGCTATTTGCATGCAGTCAGGTTGTTAAGTGTCTTCAAGAGTATTGCTCCCACAGCTTCTTTAGCTCCAATACTGACCACTCCTGCTGTGAAGATTTTTTTCCTGACATCAAGTGAGGATATTTTTTGCTGCAGTCCATCTGTTGTCCCTTGATCTCTTTCTGTGCATCTCCAAGAGGAACCTGGCTGCATGTTCCCCGTAACTCCTCAGTAACAAGATGGATCTACCAGTCAGGTGTCCTGTTAGCTTCTTCAGGCCAAGCAAGCCCAGCACTCTCAGCCTGTTCTTCACAGCATGTGCTTCAGCTCCCTAACTATGCTTCCCTGGATAGGCTTCAGTGTGTCAGTTCCTCTAGCAGAGAAGCTAAGGAGGTGAAAACTGGACACAGTGCTCCACTGACAGGAGGATGGTATTTTGCTGTAAAGTTCTTTTTTTTTTTTTTTTCCCATTTCAGGGAGTTCACCTGCATTCAGAAAAGCTGTGGTACTTCCGCAGCGCCATTTCAAACTTCAGGAGCTGGCTAAATGAATGGCTTCTCAGAGCACTCAAGATTTTGTAATACATGTGCCAGTGATAGCATAAAGAAAATGTGACACCCAGACACCAATCAATAACCGTTCCTATCTTCAATTTGAATTTGTACGCCGTTGCTTTCATTAGTAGCAATTACCATTTGAT
This sequence comes from Aquila spilogaster, assembly GCA_024606505.1. Classification (NCBI taxonomy): domain Eukaryota; kingdom Metazoa; phylum Chordata; class Aves; order Accipitriformes; family Accipitridae; genus Aquila; species Aquila spilogaster. The sequence goes on from JANHGO010005576.1 coordinate 19,668, forward strand.
CACGCCTTCTGTCGAAAGTGACCAGTTCACAAGGTTTTTAAATACTGCTGCCTGAGAAGCATCTTGCTTCCCCCTCATTTAGAGTAGCTATAAACATGATTAAAACAGATGAAATCTGTATTCCAAGTATTATCTCAGCCTTCTGAAGTGATTTTTTTTACAGTTGTATTATAATCTGTGGTAAGACAGAGTCTTTCATAAGGAGGTATGAAAAAACTACTAATTTCTATGCTGCTTTTTCAACGAATCTTATGTTTTCCCTTACATTTAATGAAATGAGTAGAAGCTTAAAAATGATCTGATGTGCTTTGTAATGGATTTGAAGTCTGTGTTCATCCTTAAGGATTAGTTTTTCACGTTTGTTTCTTGACTGGATGCTTACAGTTCCAGTGGTATCCAGTAGGTGTACAGCTGGTTGTGATTAATGACACACCTGTGCCTGCCAGCAGATTGGTTTCTTGTAGCCATGACATCAGCACAGGCCTTAAACTTGCTTTCACTTGGGCACAATCTTGTTTTAGGTGAGGAAGGGAGAAACTAGGAAACCTGTCTTTTATTCTACATTGGTGACTTTGTTATCAATTTTTCTTTTCTTCTTAGCATTCCCTGTGTTGGTTGGGGTTTGAAGTTTGATTTAGTTCAGTTTTTTTTGTTGATCCCATATCACAGTTGTATTTGGGCGCTGGTTTCTAGAGCTTGACTGGCTAACTGAAATGCAGAGTCCTGCATGCAGTGGCAGGTTTTGTTTGGAGAGCTAGGGGTCTACACAAATCTCATCCTGCAGGTACAGTGCAGAGAGAATGTGATACAGTTTAAGATGTAAAGTCTAAGGCATTGTTTCTGCTTCACCACCACCATCCGCCTCTGACATCACGGGCCAACATAGTAAAATAGGATGCATTACTTTTGGAGCAGCCTTCATGGCCTTAATTAGTATTTACAACATTTAAAAACAGGATTGCTATTGCTTTGCTGTGCACCAGTCGAGGTTCTATATGCAAACTGCTTCCTCAGATTAAAAAAAAGTGTTATAAGCATGTGTTACTTAAACAGAAGATTTAATTTTACAGAAGAACAGTTTTCCAGTATTAAAGACTGAAGTGGTATTTCACTTCATATTTTACTGGACACATTTTAATGATGTTAATGATGAAAGCAAAACCAGACTCTGAGGTATCTAGGAAGGCTAGTTTGTGTTTTTACTTGAGAGCTCAGGTGCTCTAGCTTAAGTCAGAGATTGTATCCTTCATTCTATAAAAATGGGAAAACAGTGTAAAAACTAAAACTGCAGAAGAAATGATGGCTGTCACCACTGTCCCAGGCCAAAAGGGCAGGCAGATGTTTGGTAAGCAAAATTCTTAGATGACATATTTCCTTATGTTGCATGAAGCGCACTCTGGTTCTGGTGTGGATAAAATATGCCCACCAGACACCTGAGGACTGAGTGCCCGGGAGTGTGGGGGTCATTGTGTCAAATTCTCAGTGCAACCAGTGGAAGATGGGAGAGTGACGCAGAACCAAAGCGCAAGCTGCTAACCTAGTCTTAGAGGTACCAGTGGAATGCCATCTTGTCTGCAGGATGCCGACAGTGGAGCACAGACTGATGCCGACAACGGAGGGCTGGAACTAGAAATACAGGAAAAACGTTATTCATTATTTTCAAAGTCAGTGAAAGACTCACAGACCTTTCTCTCATTTGAACTGCCCTCTGCTGTGGCTTTCTTTACATGCTATTCAAAATACACGCTCTTTGCATTTTGACTGTTTAGTTGCTGCTTGTTCTAGCAATTGTTTTCCCTGTTCCTCTTGGGCCAGATTGTTGTCTTCTCTCTACTTTATGGGCAGGTATCACTTCAACCTGTTTTTTGCCACAAGTATCTTTAACTTCTTTTCTTTTTCTTCTCTTGAGTAAAATTCTAAATCTCTTCATGCATTCAGAGTTCCCGTGGTCTGCGTGTCATTGTGCTTTTCTTCTTGCATTCAGCTCAGTATCCTGTGCCTAGAGCTAACGTTTATTTTGCTAGTAAGACATTCCCTTGGTTAGCATGGTTCTAAAAGCAGCTGGATATCTCTTTTTAAACTTCTAGCTTTTGGTAAAATATACAGTTTTAATGGCTTGATTAATTTATTGGAAATGCCAGTTGAGTTAGGGAACTTGAGGCTTGCTGCAGTTTGGTATATATTTCTAGGGGTGGACACAAAACATAGATTATCTGCATGTCATTTGCTTGTTCTGAAGGAATGACCTAGAATGTGCTTTATTTCGTATGAGAAGATATATGCGCTATTGTTGTTCATTGTACTTGGAGACCTGGTAGATACAGAGGAACTCGGTGTAGCCCTAAAATGGCCAAGAGCTGAAATCTAATACCTCAGCACCTGTTGGTACATTCCAGCAGGGATGGCACATGGTGGCAAAGGAGTGAAAGGGCTCTACTCTCTGTGACTGCTGAATTCTTGTTCTCTGTTTAATATCCAGGAAGTTTTAAAATATGCCTCTGTAACAGTCAACAGACATTAATATGATTTTTTTTTTAATTAAAACAACACTGTTCATAGAATCATAGAATGGTTTGGGTTGGAGGGGACCTTTGAGATCACCTCGTTCCAACCCCCTGCTATAGGCAGGAACACTTCTCTCTAGACCAGGCTGCTCACAGCCCCATCCATCCTGGCCTTGAGTGCTTCTAAGGAAGGGGCATACGCAGCCTCGCTGGGCAGCCTCTTCCAGTGTCTGACCTATGATTTAAAGTACATACAGAGGCTGTAGGGGAAAAAAAGCTTTCAAGAAGGCTTCTTGAATTTCTGCATCAGCTTCAGCATGTGTCATGTGCTGCACAGGGTGGCTCTGGGAAGCACAGTCATGTAAAACCAGAATAACTTGTTGGCATAGACCGCTCTCATGGGACTGCAGTACTGCACATATGTTCTTGTTGGTAATAGCATCCTTCCTGCAGCACTGTCTGACTTTAACCTGCAGGTACTTTGTTTTTTTTTTGGCAGTTCTTCTCACTTCTTGATTGAAAAAATAAAGAAAGAAAGAAAGAAAGAACAAAAGAAAGAAAGAAAGAAAGAAAGAAAATTTGTTTTCTGCTTTCCATAGTCTGTGTTCTGGGAAGTGGGTCTTTCCTTTTCTTCTTGTTTTGGCATTT
>JANHGO010005577.1:0-22815 GCA_024606505.1 Aquila spilogaster
GACGATAACTCCTGACTAGAGCAGCCTGTGTCCTGCTCTCTCACGGTGGGTAGCATGTTGTGGTTGGCGCCGTGCAGGCGGAGGATCACCCGCATCAGAAGCATCGGGGGATGAGGTACGGAGCAGCCTTCCAGCCGCGAGCCCCTGGGAGAGGAGCAGGCAGCGGTGTTATCAGCACGCGGCCGCGCTGCCAAGAAAATGACCACACATTAGTAGCTTTGTTTGGGACGCCGCTCGTGAATTGAGACGCGCTCTTTCTGTGAAATCGTCCCATTTTCAAGTGTTAAAAGACAGCTTGTTCAAAAAGAAACCGTACGCCGCTCGCCCGACGTTGAGCCCGCGAGAGGGCTCCGGGCATTTGTCACGCCGCGTCTGGGCAGGCGGACACACGGCGCTCTGGTTCCGCAAAGCAACAGGTTTGTTGCGGGGCAGCCGGGCCTTCCCGCAGCGCCGTGCGGGGCTGTGCCGGCCCCGGTGCGTGGATGCTGCGCGCTGAGCCCGCAGCCGTCGGCCGGAGCACTTTTTGTGCGCAGGACCCACCGCGCAGCAGCGCTCGTTGTCTGCCTTCCCCGCGCCGATACGTCCGTGTATTTTGCTGCTGCTCTGCTAATTAGGGCAAGCAGAAAGCGTGCTTTCCGTTGCTGCAACCTCAGCTTTTAATTTCGGTCCTGGCGGGGCCTCCAGGGCCGTTTCGTTTTGGAGCCGAGAACACCCTGCCTCCCCCAGCGAAGGAAGTAGCCAATGCGAAATTCTTTTGATATCTTGTGATGTAACAGTGGTCAAACATTTCCTGCTCGACATTTTTTCCAATGTATTTGTGGTTCTTTTCCCAGGAACAAACGCTTCAGGATTTCGGTGGGCTGCGCTTTGCCAGGCGCTGCAGACAACTGATAAAGGCACCCAGAGCATCCGCAAGTGCTTTTTGGGGGAACAGCCCCGCGCTCCTTCCTGCCCGGTGTGCGTTTCTGAAATGAAACACATCTTTCCTCATTCTCACCCGTCTCTCCCTAATAACTGCTGCTCTGTGTCGAGGGGAAATTTAACACTGGAATATTAGTTTTATTCCAGCTAATTATGTTACTGCTCATGAACCCTTGGATTTAGGGTTGGTCTGTTTCTAGTTATCCTGCCAAGTTTTGTGCTTGACGGAGGGGGTCTGCTTCATACTACTTGGCCTCCCAACCTTTGTAACCCCTGGTTTCCTCTCTCTTCTGAATCACAAGTTTATGTTCTCTCCTTCTGTGAAAAGATTGAAAGCTTATTCAAGTACAAACCGACCAAAAAGCGGTAGTAATTTTTTAGTAGATCTTTTCTTATCAAAATATTTTTGCTGAAAAATAAGGTAAATGCACTTGTGATTGTTGATAGAAAGGAATCCGACCATTAATAAAAAGCAGAGAGGGATTTTTGAAACAGGGCTTCCACTGTTACAATGGAGACACTTTCTACTACTTTATTTAGTGCAACACCTGTGGCTGCTCACGTCGCTCGTGGCTGAAATAGTCCAGGTCTGCACAGAAAAAAACCTGCTGCTGTTTCATTAACTTATTTGTACTTTCTGTCGGTGCTGTAGCGACGGCTCCTCTGGGAGCAGAGCTGGCGAGAGGGGTCCTGCACTGGGGATGCTCAGAGCACGCGTGGGTGACCTGAGGTCCCACGTGCAAAGCGTGAGCAGCGTGGACCATGAGAGGGATGTGTGTCCATGCCTTGAGCATCCTGCCTGTTCCCCGCGCTGTGTCCGCACATCTGTGCCTGGGATGGCTCTGCTTACAGCTGGAGCTGTCGCTGGGGAGAATGGGGAGTTCAATACTATCTAATGATACTAGGAAAACCCTTTAGGTATCTGCTTACTCACTGTTGCAGGAAATATACTTCAACAACTGAAATTCCTTGATTGAATCACTTTGTATTCCTACTTTCTATAAACGAGGCTCTCGGTGTTTTCAGAGGACAATATTGCTGCTTACACTGAACCCAGAGTAGTTTATCTGAGTGTCAGCTGTGCCCCGTGTGCCCAGACCTCTGGCCTGCTCCTGTGGCCATTCCTGCCTCAGAAAGCTGATAACCACGCAATTAGCGTCCACCTTCTTCCTACGGACAGCCATGCTACCTCCATGGGATGTCAGCAAATGTCTGCTAAATCTGATTTCTTTCTGCTATACAATGCTCCCATTGGCTTTTAGTCAAAGCATTCCCAGCGCTCATTCAGGCTAAGCCTTTATATATGGTGTCTGAATGTTATAATTGTCCATCCTGCATGAAATAGTGCTGCAGAGGACCTGAATGTAATATTCACATAATCAGGCTGTGAGAGATGTGTGTGTCCATTTATACAGGAACTAATTCTTTCTTTTAAATTCTGGAAGGAACAGGAATGCAAACGCGCATCATAGCAGCCAGATTCTAATTGCTGTGACCGAAGCAGAACCAACCAAGGGTGCTTTATTTAGTTTTGGGTGAAAGTGGATCTTGAGCATATTCAGGAAGGCAAGGAGAGCTCAGGTGCCTACGAGGCTTCAGACAGGCCTCCCTGGACTCTTCCTCTTGGTTTCCATAAAAACTAACTCCCGGGATTTATTTGGAAATAAAACGAAGTGTCTAACAAAATAATTTACTATCTGCTTGATAAGTATATAGACACTAAAATGCTGCTGCACTGGTCATTGAAATTAGAGGCAGGAAATGGAACTCCAGGCTCTTGACACCATAATGAAAGAACTTCTGAATCCAAAGTGTGGGAAAAAGGTTGCCTGGGCTCTTTATTACTCGGTTGGTGTAGGTGAGAAGCTTTTTTGAAACCAGGTTTAGTCACGATAGAACGACACAGACTTACTTGGATATTATGTATATCCAGCACTTAAACTCGATTAATTGTCTTGACCAACCCTATTCAGTGATAAGCACTTCTTTCAGCTCATATTTCAATATGAGTTTTATTGGCCTTTTACAGCCCTGCTCAATTCAAACCAGAATGTGCTGGGGCTTTCCCAGCCCTGACTCCTCTGGGTCCAATTCTGTTTTTCTTCTTCAGCATCTGATTCTGCTCCCATTGTGTTCAGGGACAAAACCTCCAGTAACGTCAGGAAGCCAACAGCCTTTATTCCCACTGAGGCTGGTGGGAAGCAGAGCTGGGTAAGAATTGCCAGGTTCTGCTGTTTTCTTAAACAAAACAATCTAAACCCCTCTTGTTCCCTCTTAGAGATGGTCTGTCCAAGTAACCCTATTGTGAACCTGTTCCAGTCTGCATTTTATTCAGTGTGAGTGACTCTATTGCTTGTAGTGTCACTGAGATCTCAGCAGTCTGTTGTGTAATATAGTGAACAATCCCTTGGCTTAATTTATCCTAGATACACTTTGGCCCTTAGGAAGGTGTGCCTCACTGATACCACGTAGTCTTCCCTAATCAACCACGACATGAGTCTTTCTCAGTCCCGCTGGGTGAAGGAAGAGTTTCGGGTTTGTAACAGATACCTTGCTATTTGTATTACTAAACGTCAAACAGTTTCTACCCTTTTTGTTTACGTGCTCCTATTTTCTTTGATAAAATCACTAATGGAAGCATTTAACACACGCAGTAGGAAGATCATCCTTTAAAACTCTCCGTTAACGGTCTTCCTTTGACTCTCACCGTTTGATTTTTCCTCCCAATACCTTCTTCTTGACAGTTCCAGACAGGCTGGAAGATAACTGAAAATCATATGAGAGAAGACCAGGAATAAATGCCAGTTGCTGGTACTGAATAGTCTTCAGCATAGATTTGCTGAGCCAGTACGCGGATGGGCTTTAACTAAAAGCTTTGTACAAGTGAGAAAAAGCCCCACCAGATGTGATGATCTGCTTCTGAATAAGCAAAAGAAGGCCTGATCTCTGCCTAAAGACGCTAATGAAGAAGAGACTGCATTGCTGGAAATGCAACATGTATAATTGATTACTTTGCAAAATGATTTTGTGTTAGGAAGTCACGCAAGAACTGATCATCTCCAAGAGCATTTTTTTTTGTGTGCAATGAGGCATTTGTTTCACACAGCGTGCAAAATTTCACATTAAACTCTGAAATCTCTTAATATAACCAAGGGAACACAAATATCGTTCTCTCTGTCCAGGTGCTTTCTCTGCATAGTCTTTCTTTCCATGAATTTAAAATAGTTTGCTTTCAAAATGTAAAATCACGCTGAATTCAAGTGACAGCGTGCACTGGTTCATTACATTACGTGTCAGAGTAAATCAGTGGTCCCACAGCTCCTTTTTGTTAGAGATCTCATCTGTGATGGATTGGCAGATTGGCACTGCTTTTGTCTATCTGCCGTGTCACCTTGCTTCCTACTCATGTACAATTACTCTCTACATGAGCTGCTTTGGCCACTTGCTCTGTTTCCCTGCAATACCAAAGAGAAGTTCCTTTGCTTTCAGTGCACCAGACACCAAAACGTCCTTGTCTCTTGTCTACATCTCCCTTCTGATCTCTTCCATTCTCTCTGCCAAGAAGAGAAGGAGAGAACATGCCATGTGGGGTTTGCTCTGGGCTAACGATGTTGTTGTGAGTTGTGCGTACAGTGTCTGCATTTTTCATCTGCAGATTGCTGAACAGAATTGGGTGTGTGAGACAAAACAAGTGACTAGACCACTAAAATATCTGCATGCTTTTAGGTCAAGCACGTAGGAAGAGCTACGTGCTTGAAGTTTCTCCGAAGACCTCACCCTTATGTAAAACTACCACTCTTTTGCCACTGTGGGATGTCGATTTTGCTATGGCCTGGAACAAAGGGCTGTCCGTGGCCGTGGGGTAGGCTGGGCTGGCAGGACTGGGCTCCCACGCCGAGGCCCCTTGGGCTTCATTCAGCAGCAGCGTCTCACAACCGCTTTGTTTATTTGTTCCGCGATTACACGTATGAGCTTCCAGAATTTCTGAGATCAGAGGTCAAGTGAAAGGTCACAGTTCACAGGTCAAGTGAGAGGCTAAAATTTGTGAAACCAAGGAAATGACAGGACAGTGCCAAGTGAAAGGTCAAAAGTCAAGTGAAAGGTTCAGCGTGGATGAAAGCGAGCAGCCCGCATGCTGGCCGGACCACACACCCAAGCAAGCCTGTACCAGTGTCCTCAGCATCAAAATGCAGCTGAAATTTCATACCCTGGCATCAGCCCCAGCTTGGGAGATGGGCCAAGCAGGCACCGCTCAGATCAGCACAGTCTGCGGTGCAGTTTGAGGTTAATTGATGTTGATTCAATCTTGGGCTGGGATGGATAATGATGGTGATGAGGTCTGAGTTTTTCTCCCAAAATTTCCATTAGGCTGGGACGAGTCAGAGTTGGGTCCTCTCTTCTTGCCACTACAAATAGATCTGGGTTTATGGCTCTAGCATGAGTCAGTGTCAGCTTGTCCTCCCCACCTCTTCTGATTCTGCTCCTGTATTTACACATGAAGCCGTTCTTGTGTACATGTAAAACAGATCAATCCCAATGAGTGTTCCACATTTGAACACTATTGCATCAAAGTACTGTAATTTCCATTTGATTCTCATTTCAGCATGCTTTCCCAACAGTAGCTTGAGCCAGCTGGGCACGTGCAAGCTTTGGGCTCCCAGTTTGTCCCTCAGGGATCTATAATTGTATGTGCAAAGCTTTCCTACCTGTTTCTTTTCTTTTTTCTTTTTTTTTTAATGGAAAGCAGAACAAAATTCAGTGGTGGTCAAGACATCAGTTCATCTAAAATAGCTGTCTTTATCCACTGTTTTGAAATGACTTTTGTTCTCCTCATGAGTCAGCTCCAAGACTCAAATTTGTAATATCCTCATGAGCTGAGAGAAAAGAAAAATGACAGGGAAGAGTGATGTCACCCTTCCTTTCCTCCAGTCACTCCTTTCTTCAGAAAGACTTCAAAGAAAATGATGCAGTCTAAATATTAATGCAGGACATTAACCAGTCAGCGAAATAAAGTTGGTATTAACTTTGTAATGGCGTAAGGATCATTACAAAACTAGGCTCCATTTTAAAAGATGAGACACTTTCTTTCCCTTTCTAAACTTCTTTCTTGTTCTCATGATAAGCCATGGTCCCTGATAGTACGATTCCTGGAATTTATCTTCCAGTTGTCCTATGCTGATTTAAGCCACTGAGAAAGGGGACTCATCTGTGGGTCAGAAACAGAGAAGGAAAACAACTGTTGTTAACTTGGACAACAGAGGAGCAAAAATCAGTGCTTTTGTTCCTGGAGTTGGTAGTCCTCAAAATGCTTTATCTTGTCTACACCATTTGCATTCTTTCTAGATTACATTTCAGTTTCCCAGTATTTGTCCAGTTTTCCAGCCCCCTCTGGAAATGTGGGACGTGACATGGAACACTGTGTTCTCGAAGAGAGAGCGATCAAGATCTTGATGCTAACCGATTTCCATTATCTGCCTTCCTGAATAATTGTCAGTTATGCTGAAAAAGAGACTAAGAAGTTTCAAAATTGCAAGAGGTCACATTTGCTCTTTGAATCATATGTAGTTTCACAGGAGGATTTAGATGCTGCAGCATGGAGACTTTCAGTGTCTAACCGTTAAGATTCTGGCTCCCAGCAGCTCTCCTGTAGCGCAGTCTACTCCTGTGAGCAGTGACCCAGCTCCTCCACAACCCCCTTGGCTGCCCAGGATGGTTTTGGCAAAGCAGGCATTCTGCAGTCATCTACGTTTGTCATTAGAGACCATGAGGAGATGCAGTGATATCTTAAATCCATCTCCTCTGCCTCCCAGTACAGAAACATGGGATGAAATTTGTTTAAAGCTCTTAAATTAATTTCAAGTTCGTTCTGCGGAGAACGCAGCCATCTGCGAGCTGCTATTCTCCTGCTCCAAATTACACCGAGTGTTATTTATTTTTAAGAATGGTTGTCTCGTTAGGAATTAGAGTGAATCACATCACTGTTTTCACTTTCTCCACGTTTGTCATTTGCCTTGCACGGTTCCTAGTGGTTTGGGGGCAGTTTGTTGATTTTTCAAGCTAACTATGGGTGTAAAATTCCAAGTCAAAGTTCTGTCAGAGGCTCTGAGTACTGGCAAATGAGTATCTCCTTTCAACTGTTTTCTTTCCAGCAGAAAAGCATAACTTAGCATATACACGTAGGAGTGTTCAGTGTTCTCTGGGAAATTGGATTGACAGAGAAACCTCTGAAGTCATCTAAGGCCAAGTTCTTTCCACAAAAATCTGTATGTATGGGACCTGCTGAACTCGCACAAGTCTATCTGAGGGCAGATTTTGACCCTAGGTAAGCCAACAGCTACGTCCAAAGAGCTGTTTACTTTTCCTAAGTTCTGCCTTTTCGGGGTATTAATATTACTCTCATAAATTTTCTTGAGTTACACTTTCGAAAGCTAAGTCTCCAGGCCCCGGAGAATGAAATACAGCAGCCCAATTACACACAACCAGAGTCAGGCTCTAAAAGACAGGAGTTTGTGAGAGACATGAACAATATTTAGAGAGCTGGTTAATATTAATTCCGTTGGGAACGATAAGTCTGGCCATTAATAGGCTTAGAGTGATAAAAATGGCAATATGGTGTGCACGTAAAGATGATATTGTCAAAAGTAAGCAATTAGTAGCAGAGAAAGCATAAGCGTACGCACATATGGCGAGCAGGTTGACATGAGAAACACTGCCAGCAGCACGATAGCAGTCAGCCGCAAAAGAAGAACGCAACTGTAGCTGATGTGTTACTCACCTAAACACAGCTACAACTTTTTCATCCAAACAGGTTTTCTTTCTCATTCTCTCTGGCTACTGCTGAGGTCCTGATTCAAGACATCAGACAAATGCTTCTTGTCTGCCTCCCCGCACGGATTTGACTGAGACTAGAGCAAGTAATTATTCGCTGGAGGATCTCTTGGAAATTGGGGTGGAAAGCCACAATCTGAGTCTCTCCAGAGTCAGTATAAATACTGAAACATGCACCCCAGTCTGAAACATCCCTCCCACCCAGGTCTAGCTTGTCAAGTAGTTTAAACTGGCCAAATACGATTTTCCCTACTGGCTCTTCTAATCCTAATGAAGGACTGTTTGGGTCCAGATGTGCAGATCATGATTTCAGCACATTTCCAGTTGACAGCGGACTGCATCATGCAGCTCATGGGCGGCACAGAGCCTGCTCTGATGTCCCTGATAATTGACTGACTTATCTCCCCAGTGCGTTCAATACCTCTCATGATCTCATGTTTATCTCATTATGCTCTTCTAGTGTTAAAAATTGGGAGTTTACAGGCCAGCTAAAATTCTCCCTGTATCCCTGGGGGAGAAAGGAGTTATCATAAACATAGCCTTGCCAGCCTTTGACCTGCATGAGAGCTGTTGCATTTCGGCTTTGGAAAGGTATACACCTGTCACGCTAAAATGGAGCAGATGGGTTATAATCTTATCTGCTTGCTTGAGATTTGTTGTCACGAGGAAGTGAAGTAAGGGCAAGAGGAAAGCGTGATGCGGTTTATCTGCAGCCTGGGCTGTGCTTTTCCCTCAGTACAGTGCCTAAAGAAATGGGTGAATGGGAACATTTTGAATTCACCTGAGCAATCTTGTTCCCAATCCTTATCCTGATGTTGCTGAACAAATAACAGATGTTACAGGAACAGAAGACACTGAAAACAGACTGGCCTGTCTTAACAGTTTCTTGTAAGGTGAAATGTTACTCTATTGCTTTTCTCATTGTCACTAGTGCAGAGAAGAGAAACTGAATGGTATACGTAGTACAAAGAATACTATATGACAGATTTCTGCTCTTCTCACTTTTGCCTCTGGAGTTGTCTGTGCATATGGTGTGTGAAAATGTCTTGGGCTTCCATTACAATGTTGTCTTCTAAAAATTGCACGTAACTTTAGAGATCCAGGTCTGGTTGTAGGGTCAGCAAAGCAAAGGGTAATCACTCAAGCTTCAGTAGTCCTAATCACTCCCTGTGGAGTGGTAATTATTGCCCCCCACTGCAGTTGGGCTGCGAGCAGTATCTGCTCTGCCACAGAGCTTTCCTTGCTTCCTGCTCTGGGTTAGGATATTAAATCCTCCAACTGGCAAAGCGTTTTGATTCTCCAGAATAAAAACTGCTGGAAAAAAGACTGTGTCCATTGAAGCAGAACTCTGAGATCCTCACACAATAAAACGTGGTACCTTGTATATCACACGTGGAGAGAGGCATCGGGAAAGTTTCCAGACTGAAAACTACTGAAAGTTATGTAAAATACGGGCATTTATCATTTGTATTTAGAAAACAGGAAATGATTTGGCCCATCTCGTCCTGACTGGAATGTGGAAGATGAATCTGGGACTGCGGAGAAAGATTTACAACTCAGAATACGGAAACTTGCACACCACTGCTGAAAGTAGGCCAGGAAATAGCTTGACTATCAACATGATCTGAAAGGGAACAGAAGGTGCCAAAAGGCTGAGAGTTTGTTAAAAAGTGACCTGCGATTAAGGCCTTCGTAGGAAATCTAGAAAGAATCAGAATCAGTTTGTGAGCTGAAGGGAGTGAGAGCAAAATCTAAAACCATTTCCCATTTGGAAAAGAATGGAGTAAGCTCGAATTTGTGTCTTTTATCTACTGGAATTATTAGATATCCCATTGGTATGTTTATGTTCTAATGTCAGTAATGCAGAATAGCAGTAGTATCCCCCAAGCTGGCAACGCTACACACTGGAGGTGATGCTGCTCGTATCCCTAGAGCTTTCTGTCTCTTTATTTGTGGGGCTAATCTAAGGGCTGCTGGAGTCAACGGGAGTCTTTCAGTGGGATTTGGATCAAAGTCTTTAGTTCTGTGTTTACAAAATTATAAAACTCTTATGTCAGGAGCATTTCAGTAATGGGAGAGTACAAGCCAAGGTTTTCGTAAATTCTTTCTCTTGCTTATTTACATAAAATATTTCTCCCTCCAGCCCCAGCTTCACTTTTGGCATTTGGCTCCAAACGATCACATTTATGTTGTCTGATGGCTCCAGGTCCTGCCGAATCAGTCTCCCAGCTGCTTAAACTGGCTCTCAGGAGAACGCTTGTTGTGGTTTGCTTGTTGCATGCTTTGGAAAGGCAGCAAATAGCAGACTTCAGGGCTGGAGCTGGTGTATTGCAAAAATATCAATTATACTTCCAAGTATCTTACAGCTGCAAAACAGTCTTAACATGGGACGATAGAAGAGGTGCCACCTCGCTGTGATGCAGATAGTGTTGCTGATACGAACAGATGCTGGGGTAATCCTGGACATTTTTGTGCTTGAGACAGGAGCTGAGGGATCTATGAAAAGATTTTTTGGGGGTATTCACTTGTGTGAAGAGGACAATGAAAACTTTTAGGAAACACAGGAAGGATTTTTAAAGTGGATGACTTAAGTCAGATTCCTAAACCCATATTTTGGCTCCCGAGTAGATTTGGTCTGTTTTAAAGAAAGGCTGTCATTGGGGATCAGCTGGGATGCCCAGTTAACAACTCATATTTTAAGGGAAAAGCAGAACTTAGAAATGAGATGATGTCTTTGACAAAGAACCATCTGTAACAGAAATTCTTACTCAGCAAGGCAATTGCTAGAGCCGCAAAACAACCTTAGGAATTCACATACTACAAGTAAATATTTATTGTCGTGAAATGGTTGGACCCAAAAGCAAGCATTCATATTCTGGCTAACCATGTGGAAGCAGAGTTCATGCACATGTTGTCGGCCATAGGCCCTATACCACATCATTAATCTGCGATAAGTATTTGGAAGGAAGAGGCTGTGTGTGCAGGGAGGCTGCGTGCTCAGTCCTGCAGTGTGATCTCACAGTAACAAAAAAATAGAGTGGGTGTCATGAAAAACAAGGCACTTACCTCAAGCAGCAGTTAAATTTATAGTAAGAGCTCTCTTCTTTTTCTACCCTAAATAAAAGGAACGCTGCAATAAAGATAAATATTATGTTTTCGACAAACGTCTGCTTTTATGGCACCCAGCATAACACCGTAATTAGTACATCCTTGTCTGAAGAAGCAGAACAACATCTGCTAAACCATCCGTTATTTCCTCGCCGTCTTTTCCCTCACTGCTCTCATATTTGTGAGATATTCTTGTAGCTGTGTCATTAATTGATAAGCTTCCTATATGTTATTGTATATCTCCTTAAAATTGTGATAGAATTTCTGAGTTTGTTTCACTGTGAGTGCATTGATGGCCACCTTCTCATGAGCAGAGCTGGGAGAACAGCTATGACTGGCAAAGTCAGCAAGTGCAGAATATTACCTTTTGGGAAAATGCATGTGAAGGAAGTGTGCTAAAATCGTATTGAAGGTGGGAGTTTGTAATTTTGGGGGAATTTGACTCCAAATTGTTTAAATTAGTTATTTGGATTTTGCCAAAGCCAAAAATGTAACCCCAGAGTGCTAAATTATCTTTGCTCTGAGTTAAAGCACTCCATTACGCTGCCAAGAAAAAAAAGACAACACAAAAATATGGCATTTTGGCAGAAGTCTATGAAGAGTATGCATTTATTACTTAAGAGATTTTTAAGTGTGGTGACTGCAGGCTGCATCCTGAGGAAAATGGTGGAGGATGGTTTTGTGTTTCCCAAAGCGTATCAGTACTAACATACATAAGGATTGCAAGGTACTTTTTATTGGAGTGTTAGGGTTGGGCCCAAGTTGACTAATTCTATAAGAATCAAGAGCTGTGCGCATAAGCAACGCTCTCTGTACGCTATCCAAACTCTTTGGAATTTATGATAAACTCAACTGGGTGAATGAGGAATAAAATATTAAATTAAAAGTTGAGTTTTTCTGCACTACTACTTTGTCTTTTCTGGTTGGTATTGTGACCGTGTACTAATTCCCGTGGCTATTTGTTCTCTATCATTAAGAAGTCTTTCTGGTGTTTTAAAACCCATTTCCCATGAATTCCTCATCGTAATGAGTGTTTTAAAAACTGTTTTGTTCTTTTTTTCTGACCAAAAATCATTATTATTTACTCATACAAAATCTATTAAGGCTTCCTTACAAGACAGACCACTGGTATGAGAACAAGGGGTTTTTCTGAGCTGCCACAGCAGAAGCATTTGCACGATGTTTAATAATCTGTTGGTGCATAATATGCCATTGTAGTGGCTCCTTCCTCCTTGAGTCTGAATTATTAACAGTATCTGTTGGCCAAGGCAGTCCTCCTTCCAAACATCCCTGGAGGCCCAATTCAGGTTTTTCTAACCTCACCATCGTGGAGTTAGGAATTTCAAACGATTCAATCCAACACAAAACAAAAGCAGTGAAAGAGCTCCCACTCATTTCAGTGAGAACTCAGTCTGGCCCTGACTCCATGCGATAGTTACTCCCCAGTTTTTCCTAATGAGGGACTTGCAGATTGCCCCGCCACGATCAATACTTGCTCAAGACTTTGCTCGGGGTGGAAAGTTGCAGCCTAAGAGGATTTATCCTTTGCCATTGTGATTGGTTAGGGATAAAAGCTGGTGGAATACAAAACCCTTTTGAATCTTAACTACAGTGCAGAACGCTATAATTATTTAAAAAAATACATATCCTGACTCTGCTTAGAAGCCTGTTTGCTATAATTCACCCCTGTGTTAATAGCCTCCTAACATATATGAATGTATGCTAAAATGGGTTTTAAACTACTAAATTTATGGCTTGGCAGACTGGTAAATGCACAATTATAGTTCATAATAGGTGGGTATCTGCTGTCCATTGATTTTTCTCTTGTTCTATTTCCTTCCAGAGTGATGTCATTAGACGTTACGCGGATGACTAATAGTCCCGAGGAATGACATTCCTCTGCCAGAATGCCACATGTTGGTGTCCCTGTGTGGACTCTGGCATACGATGGCAAAAGTACCCTGAGCATTTCTGCTGCAAAAAGCCATCCTCCTTGCCAGGCCTGC
The DNA here is from genome assembly GCA_024606505.1 of Aquila spilogaster. NCBI lineage: Eukaryota > Metazoa > Chordata > Aves > Accipitriformes > Accipitridae > Aquila > Aquila spilogaster. The sequence continues at coordinate 12,864 of JANHGO010005577.1, forward strand.
GGCAGCCTGGCAGCGCAGAGGCAGTTCAGCTAGGAAAAAAAAGACGAAACCACAAAAGCTATTTAGGAGCTCCGAATATCTTTCTAATCAGATTGCTGCGAGTCAGTTTGGACATGTATCTATTCATTCTGTGGTAACGGAAGTAAAGGAACTATCCAGTGAGCTATCTAGCTTTCCCAGAATTGTTTGTACTGCTGACCTTTATATCTGCTCATTTATCCTAATTGTTTTTAGCTGTTTGAGGAAGAATCTCAGATGAGAAAAGCAACTCAATATGTATCAGAGATCCTATCTGGTACAACTTTTGTTTTAATTTAAAGCAGACCTGCATAATTTTGTGCACTCGTTGCGTAGTACCAAAGGCAGGAATTTGTTGTGGGATTTCTTAGTGAGATTGTACACCCGATGCAGAGGTCCCTGGACATGAGGAGGGTGATCTGGGGGTGGGGCTGCTTGTATGGGTCTTGCCCAAACGCATTTCTTGATGTTCTCCGGCTGTGGCAGCTTTTGATGTGGTACTTGCTTGTTGGACAACAGGGAACACCATTTCAGGGAGGCGGCCAAGCTGGCTCCGTCAGCTTTGCCTGAGTCCAAGATAGGAGAAATCCATTCCCAGAGTGTTATAGTAGGAAATATGGCTCTTGACATTCATAAAACTCCCTTTCCAAGTGGAATTTCCCAGATTATATGAGAAAATTGAGTTTTCTCAGTATCTTTTGTTTGAAATTGTAGTTGGGCATGCATCACTTCTTCCAGGGGATGTATTAAATCTTACAGGATCCTATGTTAGTCATGTTTTTCTTCCTCCTTCCATCAAAACTCAGCGTCTTGGAAGGGAGTGGGAGGCTTGTGACACATACAAAGTGTTTGCTGATGGTTAGTATTATCTAGGTTATCCAATAAACATGCCCCAAGCTTTTGGCTCACAGAGCGCTCAAGCTCAAACAGTAGCTCCGACTGCTGCAAAGTGGTCGTGGAGTAAAATAGCAAAGTGATACGCGAGAGCTCACACCGAGTATATCACTTTGCCTCAGAATTCCTGCACTTACTACTAATGCAAGAAACAGCCTTTGAACTCTAATCTGGTGTCTCCGGAGTAGTTCATAACCAAAGGCACATCTTTCATCGTAACAGGGTGACAGTGATCCAGACTTGCAGAGCATTTGGTGCAGTCCCAAAGCAAGATAATAAACAAGATAATGCCGTAGGCTTCACATTTCTGAGCATACCAACGTTTTACAAAGACGTCTCACAGATCCTGCCTCACAACTTCCTTGTGACATGAAGAGATATCAGTACCATGGAGAAATATTAATATCATTGTCTTGCATACAAGGAAAAAGGAAGCACGGCATTTTGGTGACTTTCCCTCTCTTTGTGCACTAAGCCACCAGCAAAGCTATTTCTTCTGCTGTTACCGTAACTATTACACAAGTGATTGCTTGCTATGTGCAGCGGAGGGTAGATATCCATGGCCAGACTTGTTGCTGCTCTTGAAGAGAGCAAGACCGGAGGAAAAAGAGTATGATTCTACACTGCTGCAAAGCAATCACCTGTAGGGAATATTCTACCAGTTTTAGATTGCTGTGTTAGCTAATGGTTATGGTCACTAAGTTGGTCATGAAGTAGAGTACTGGCTTTAACCACTTAGGATTCAGGAGAGCTGGATATTTCTAATACTTGGTTGAATTTGCCTTGAAGGATCATAAAATGTTAGGACACAATCCAGCTTTTATTTCCATAATAAGTATGTTTCCATCTTCATGTGCAAACTGTTCTTGTGCCCGGGCTGAGGGAGCAGACACCTCATTTGGCTCTCGGTGAGGGTTTGCTGTCCATGGGAGCCCCCTTGGCCAGTGGTCACTGGGCTTTGCTGCCACACATTCACTGCAGGGGTTCCAGAGAAGCTACAGCGTTCTCACGTTGGAACCACAGCGTGGCTGTGTGCTGGAGAATATCTAATGGTACACCTGAGGAACATGCTGAGGTTGTAGAGAATTCTGAAGAACGTCTCAAGTTCGTTTTGTACAGTACCAAGAATGCTTTTCTTGTCCATTTGAAGTAGCACATTCTTTCTGCTTTCATGAAAAAGATGTTGCCATCCCACTGTTTTGTTGGGGAAGACATAGTTCTTCCCTAATAGCATTAATTTTTTATTCAGTTTTTATGTGTCCTCAACCTGATTATGAAGACAATAATTGAATTTGAAAAACCTTGGTTTTTTTACACCTTCAGCAGTGCTACTACATGCGAGTGTAGATAAATGACCACAAGAAAAGTTCACAAAATTAGTGTTTACACATAATCTAGCAATGAGGTATAATTTGATTGGTAAAAAAATCATTTTGTGTACCTCTGCCCCTGTTCTGCCGGATAATGAAAATTTATATCTGTGTTTCAGACATCTGGGGAGGATGTGACAGCTTTGGGGCTGAATGAAAGATTATGCCACAGTGACCCCTGTCAGCATTTCCTCACGGACTGGTTACCCGAAACCCAGCAGCAGCTAGACCAGCCCTTTCTCTCTCTTTTATTTTTCCTCTTTTTTTTTCCTTCCTTTTTTTTGCTTGTTCTTTGACGCTTTTCTTTTCCTTTTTCTTTTTTTTTCCTTTTTCCTTTTCTTTTTTTCCCGTTTTTCCTTTTTCTTTCCCTTTTTTATTGTCTTCTTTTTCTTTTCCTTTTTCATTATCTTTTTCTTTCTTTCTTTTCACTTTTTTTTTCCTTTTTCCTTTCTCTTTTTCTTTCTCTTTTTTTTTTTTTTCTTTTTCTCTTATTTCACCAGAGCAGACTCTCATTTTATGTTGGAAGGTTAATGACATTGTAAATCTAATAGGCCATTTTAGTGCCATCATGTGGGTATTAAAAGTCACATGAGTGGTCAGGATCCCATATGGAGCGTTTTGGGGGTGTAGGAATGGCCGGCTCCTATATGGCTGTAAGAGCCAGGTATGTTTTCAATTACTTTCTAGGACAGAGTTGCTTTTAAATTAATTTAAAAACTTTTCCTATGGTTGTGTTTGCCACCTCTCTCTGATTTTCTTTCGTAAACTCTTGTGTATCAAATTCATCTTTGATTCTCTCTAGAGATAATCTGCGCTGTTTAATTCATTTATGCCTCAGGGCTGCAAACAAACGTGTCTTTGTTCTCATGGCACAGGGATGGACCAGAGCAGGAGGGGTTTCCCAAACTCATTGTATCCCCTTGCCTGTCCCTGTGCAGTTCTTCCTGCCCACGGGATCTAGTATGTCCCAGGCACTATGATGGCAACACCTCTGTAAAGGCTCCATGTCTGCCAGTGGCTCTGGGATAGGTGTTTAAGGCCTTCTGATGTACACAGGCTCTGAAGCTAAGAAGAAAACGAAACAAGTGGGTGGAAGACAAATAGAAAACTATTAGTCAGAGGGTACCTAGGGCAGAGAGCACCCCGAGGAGAGTGAGGGCTGTGGAGCCCGTGGGGACACAGTGCAGCCTGAGGGGTGCAGAGGGCTGCAGCCTGGGTCTGCATGGTGTGTCTGCCTCAGTTGCACAGAATGCATCCAGATGTTCCCAAGGAGGGCTTTAATGAACAATTTGGGTGCCAAGGCTCACCTTCATAAACTTCTTGTCCCTCCTGCCAGTGACAAGATATTGAGACTCTGGACATTTTCAATGTAGCATGTTCATATGATTGACTCGGACCTGTTCCAACACATAGGTTTTTCTTCCCAGTAATGTATGTGTTTTTCATCACTTTGTCTGCCACTAAAGATTTCCACTGAGCCCCACCAAAATATGTTTACTTTGGGAGGAGAATCTCCTAAAGCGTAAGGATGATATAGAGTTCAAAAATGCAAACGATGTCGTAATACAGAGAACTCCCTCATGTGTTGTATGCTTGGAGGATTTCAAAGAGCAGTATCATTTCCCATGGACACTGCTCCAGGAAATGAATAATGCTTAGGAACAGTTAAAGATGAGCCTGCAAAGATTCACACCCACTTTACTCCTTTTCTTCTCCTACTCCTCCTCCAATTTGCATCTGCTCTTCTAAAATAAATGTATGTTTTTTTTTTCCATAGAAAAATATCTGAAAATTCTGGAGCGTGGGGGGTGAGATGGGTTTTGAGGCCATTTGAGCATTCCCACTTCTTGATCACATGTGGTCTTCTGTGTCCCCCAAGGGAGACAAGACCAGTTGTTCCACCAGGCCCGTGCTGGGGCTGCTGGGAAGGTTCAGAGCCGCTGAAGGTATTTCCCACAAGGCTGCCTTTATTTTCAGCCAGCATCAAGGAATGGCAAATATCCTTGTCCAGCGGTCATCAGGGCTCCAGTGCAGCATCTGGAGCTCCCAAGGGCCCATGCAGCCAGATCTCCTTCCCAGGAAAAACAAAGAGCAAAGACACGGGTTATGTCCCGTGTCTTCTCTGATACACTGCAGAAGCACCCATGCTAGACACAGCCAAGGAGCTTCTCAGCAAGACGTGTGTACTCCAGAATAAGAGACCTGGTGGTCTCTTGGTTGCTGTGGAAGAAGGGATGATGAAGGGATGCATGCTGCACGGCTCTGGAGGGCTGTGGTGCCAGCACCACCAGCACTCAGTTCTGCCTGCAATCTGCAGCGTGCTTCCACCTCCACTGAGGTTCCAGCCTCGCTGAGTTAGAATTTTGATTGCATTTATGCTATAAATCATTGTACAGTTTCTTCTATCCAATCCCCAGTGCTCGCACTTCTCCAGTAGTGAGAGAATGGGTATCTCTTTGTGCAGGTACTTGTGAAATCTTTTTTAGTGGACAGAAGTCTTTTGGGAAAGGACAAGTGGCAGCAGTAATCCCTGCCTCCCGCAGACCACATCTGTGACCTGGAAAAATTAGGGATGCCTGGTATACAGCAGGCACATCTGAATGATGATTTGCTTTTTTCTTTTGAAGCTTTTATTTCTGCGACTTCTTTCAGGATGAATGTCCCTCACTTTGATGCTCACAGCCCGTGGTACCAAATTTCATCTTAACGTGACTTAAAATATTCAGAGAACCATAAGCATTATGTCCACAATTTGGGGGGGGGGGGGGGAAATATATCCAAGTTATAAAGTGTAGAAAATGGGGTTTGTAATGAAAATGCTGACAGCACCTTAACTATCACTGGGCGCTGCTATAAACAAGTGTAATGTTTATGTGCATGAGAGCGAACCCATGCAGCACCGGGGCTTTGCCCACCTTTGGGATCAGCAAAGCACAGTTCTACAATTTCTTTATTTCTCATGAAAAAAGCTCTGGATTTAATACGCAGTATTTAACGTGCCGGTAATTGCCTTGCACTCCGCTCACGTGGTCACTGGCACACACTCTGTGCCAGCATCGGTAAATTAGAACTCAGAAAGCCATGGCCAGGATTTGATTGTTCTCTCAAACCGCAGAAGAATTAATTGTTCTGTGAGCAGTGATCTCGTCCTCCTTTCCATTCCCAAATCAGCTCTGGAGATGTATTTTGCACTGGCTACCTGGTACATTAGGCAGCAATGAATGTTTCAACAATGCCTGTAAATTTAAATCTGTCAGTTCCAACCTCTCCCCTTGATAACTTTATGACCGGAAAGGGAATCTCTGCTCCTTCGCTGGGTGCCTGAGCCTAAGAAATGTGGGGGTGCTGCAAACCCCATAGCATGCCGACGGGTCCCATGCTTCTGCTCTATGTGCTGTGTCCCTCTGCACCAGGCACATTACTGATGCCACCAATACCACCTTCTGGCTGCTTATTTTTGGCAGATGTCTCCTGCTGGGTAAGGTCGGTGTGGTGGTTGGGTGCAGGACGTGATGCCAGCTTGCCTAGCTGCAATCTGCATACGGAGGGTGACACTACATCCACAGCCTCTTTGCAAAGCAGAATAGTTTACGAACAGGGCGCTGCCAACTTGCACTGTGCAGACTGGCTGGAGGAGGGGGAATTTTAGGCATTCAAGCAATCACGCCTAGGACAAGCTCATATTAAACAACACAGTGCAAGGGACAAGCGAGCCACCTGCACATTTGCTTGCCAGGTGCCTGAGCTCTGAGCCAATGCTGTAACTCTATTTACACGGGCGTTGCAGCAAATGCCCAATAATAACAACTTTGGTGTTTTTTTTTTTAGCTCTTTAGGTTTTGTGTTATGAGAAGGTATGAAGCATAAATCACATCGAGCTACTTCTGGCCTTAAGCCTTCAGGATGCATTTGTTTGAAATCAAGAGCCAAATTCCCTGGATCAGAGTAAACGGTTAGGTGCCAACTGGGGCGAAATGCCAGCCTTTGAACTCATGCTCATTATGGCTGATGTGATCCATATGCAAGACCTGCATCTTTCTCCAAAGTGGTTTCTTTTAATTGATTTAGCAAATTAACAATATTAGGCTTTCTGTAGGATAGAAAGTACATTACTCACCGTGCCCTTATGTTACCCTGAAAGGAAATCCATTGTTCTTTTGTAATGAAATGGTATCACAAGAAAAAAAAAAGGTAGCAGTAGCAGGTAAAAGGAATCACATTCAGCTGTCAAGCATGTTTAATGAGGAATTTTAATTATGAGGCTGGAAATCAATGAGCATAACTTTAGCAATGAAGTCTTAAAGGGAAACTAAATTGCTTTCTATCTTGCAAAGTTTACTGAAGTAGTTTGAGTGGCTGCCAACCATCATTGTTCTGAGAAAAGGAACTTGAGGAAATTGCAAGTCACACTGTAACGTTTATTGTAGGAATATTTAACAACAAAAAAAGGAGGATTTCCATGGATTCATGTTTAATGGGTTCTTCCTAACTGATTCATCTCTGACTTACGGTTTGTAACAACCTTTGGTTTTGCATACCATATAAAGTCTCTTCTTAGGGAAGCATAGACAACAGGCAATTGGTTGTACTGAAAATAGGTAGCTTATGATTCAGAGGTGATTCACGTTATCTTATTTCTTCTTTATTCTTTGAAAACCTGTGCTGTGAGGAATGGCATGGCAGAAATGGAGTGATGATCTCAACCTCCTAAACTGGAGCACGTGTAAATAAATGATCTTCAGGTCTCTGTGATGCGTGGCTGTTTCATGCCCATGTGCTGTGGTGGTGTTTCTAGGATGTTGTTGTGAAGCTGTCTTGCTGTAATTGAAACCTTTGCAGCTTTGTAACTGCACCATGACATATAGAATAAGCTACAGCACATTATGTAAGGCCAAATCCAGTGACTAGAGAGAAATGGTCCCAGCCAGACTGGGCAAAGCTATCCCTAGATGAAAACAAGCTCAACCTCTACTCTGGCTCTTGCTGGAGACTCTATGGGTTGGAATCAGGCCAATATGCTTTGCAGCACATACAGAGGTGATCACCACAACAGTGGACTTGGAAAGTTGTGTATTCACACTTCTTTGTTATGTTTACTTTGGTTTCTCATTAAGCTATGAGAACTGCTGTTTCTTAACACCAAGTGAGTCACTGCTGCTGCTGAGTCTGTTGTTGCTGGTTTTCCTAACTGCTGTCATTTAAATCAAGGCACATCTCTGGCTCTCCATTGCCCTTGGGAACCTCACCACAATGTGCCCACCCAGACTTTTGTACCTGTTCTTGGGGACTCATGGTCTGAATTAGCATTTGGATGCTGCAGTAAGGAGCATACTACAAACTTGTAATACAAGCAGTTTTGAAACCAATCTAGTTACCATTCCATAGGAAATCCAAGTCGTAGATCACTGTTATTGGTATTTTAAAAGTGGCAGTGCCTGTTACAGGTTGGCCATTCCCCAGAATATAGAGGCATTTGGGGCTGCAGCAGAGAGGCACTGGCAGGCAAGGAAGCTCTGAGCTCACGTGCCCATGCCCTGCCTAGCTTAACTGCTATCAGTTTCACGAGTCTAAAATTCATGCAGCCCCAAAAGAAAGATAAATAAGAACAAGTCACTTTCCACCCTCCAGACACAGACTGAGGAAATTATTTCAAATAAAATATATCATTTCAAGCAGGGGCAGATGAAATAGTTTTCGATTGAAGTTGTTCTCCCAGTTGACAGAACAAATGACTGAATTTCCTCCACCGGATATATGAAGTATCTTTTCTAAAATCATAATTACGTTCAACTGTCTGGCAAAGATTCTAATTCTGTGCTCACAGTAAATCGTTTATTGATGACTAGAAAACTCTATTGTGAAAAACAAAGGTAAATTGCAATCCACTATTAAACACTGAATCAGGTCTTTGCTTGATCCCTCACTGATCTAATGATGATCTCCATGGCCTCAGTGGAGCTCTTGTTGCTAGTACAGTATGAGGCTTCATCCTGTAGCAAAAGCTCAGAGCCGGGTGCACTGCTTGCTCCCTACTACTGTCCACTGAAACCGCAGCCAGCTTTATTAAAGAAGAAGGAATTTTAAAGGTCCTGTAGAGCCTACATTAGCACCATTCCGATCTGGTTTTAACAGTTTCAGAGAAAGCGCCTCTATCTGCGCTCCATCAACTCTACAGGATGCAGCAAAGCAGTGATCAAATAAGTAATAATAAAGACGTTTAAAAGTGCATACAGACGTTGAAAGACTCCTGCAAAAACTAAAGAAATTCCGCAGAAGAAAGTATGTTAGAAACTCGTAGTGGTCTGGGACAAGAATCTTGGTGTTTGGGATGGGCATGGCAGCGCACAGCTGAAATGCTTTGTGTTTTGTCCCCCACGTCTGTGCAGTGGGAGGAGCATTCAGTACCTGCGTTGTTTCCAGCAGTCCTCTAGACGGAATATTTTAGGGCAGTTCAGGGTCGTGTGTTTATGGCACACATATCTGGCCTTTTCTGTCTTGCGCGGGAACCACTCACGATGAATGTCATATATTTTTGATAAAGTTGAGGTAGAGATGAAGCAGTCTATATTCTGCGAGAAATCTCACTCGCTCTGTCTATAAATTCTCTCTCTCATCTCCTGTGTTGAATGAGCCTTCAGTTGCCCAGCGCTATTTCTCTTATGGCGCTCCAAGAGGCCACATGAGATCGAGGGGGGGTTGCAAAGCCCAGAAAACTTTACTGCAGTCAAAAAATAAAGAAAATTCTGCTCACTTCTCCCATGCCTTCAACCTTCAAAGGCAAGTGTGCTTCCTCATCACTAATGCCTTTTATGCTCCTATATTTATTTATAGTCAATGCAGAAGTTCATGAAAATGTGTAGCTTCAAAGAGAAGATTTTTATTCCCTGGAAATGTTGAGATGGATTGTCTTGAAGCATATGGGCAAGCAAACCACTGATGTGTACATAACACAAAGCCAAACAAGGCCCAACCATCTTCATGGGGAGTAACGGGGGACCAAGAGAGGAAAGGAAAAGTGACATACAGATGAGGGTGTAAGAGTGGAAGTGTATTTTAAGAATATATTTAGTTGATGTAAGAGTATTTCTTGTTAAAATACGTACTAACTGATGTTTAAGTCCATCAGAAGCTCATTTTAGCAGCATCTCTGAGAACGGTTATTACATTTTGACTGTCTCCTTCCATCCTGTGCCAGGGACAGCCGGGGGTGCACAGGGCGCGTGTTCACAGCAAAACGCCAAGCTGTGAGGTAAAGAAGTGATTATTCTAAGTAGTTAATAGCTCTGCTACCTTCTCACAGTTGTCCCGAGCCCTTCCTGTTGCTTGTCCTACGAAACATCTATTTACTTCATATGCATCAGCCTTTATTTTCCAGCGTATTCGCTTGTTGACCGGTCTTCTCTGTCTGTTCTGCCATTCTTGGCCATTTTGTTGAAATCTACAGAACTCATTCCAGCTCATGCCATGGACCGAAATCCTCATAAATGTTTCAGAGAATTTCTAATGCTATTGGAGGGCTAATATATGAGATGATCCCAGTGTTGTGTCAGAGGAAAACCTTTTGAGCAGGGGATGGATGTACAGTGCGGCACAGCATATAAATCATTTTCAAATTAGTATTCTGTACATCTGGAGAAGAGTACATTTGTGTGCCTGCATAAATTGCCTGT
>JANHGO010005578.1:0-22813 GCA_024606505.1 Aquila spilogaster
GGTGGGTATTTACATTCTTGGGGTGGCAGTCCTTAGGGTACAGTCAATTGTTATTTTACTGCAGGACTGTGGGTGGATAATTGCAAGCAGGGAGTAACAGAACTGCCACTGTGTGGGCTCTTTGTTTTTTCAGCTTAGTCTGACTGCAACATCTAGCATTCTCTGGAATGCTGTGTAACTAAGCAGAGGAGCATGGCACTAAAGTACTTTAAAATCTGGATATAGGCTTGATTCATTGTTGACTCACTTAACTGCAGCCCTTTGTATGGATGGAGGTGCATCTTGAGTTGTGCCCAGAACATGGTATCTGTCTGGGATCCAGATGTGTAGTGCTGCACGTGAGGCATTCAGGTGCTTGTCTGGCTATTTCAATGTTTATACAAGCAAGTGGCCCAACACAAGCAGAAAGCCCCACAGTATTCTGTCCAGTTTCCTGGAGTGGAAAGAGGCAGTTCAGAGCGTGCTGACTGACAAACGTTACAGAACTGTAAGTTCGTTGTGAGGTTTTAGGAAGGAATTGATTTTGATTAAATCCTGAGTGGCTCCTCCTTCTGTACTTGTTATCCTAAAATGTGAGTTTATTGGTTCCTTCTTCTTTGGGACCACCAAACTGATGTGTGTTCTTTCTGTTCTGAGGGTTTCTGTCCGCAGAGATCATGCTACTATCCACAGGGCTCACATGATGCTTTCAGGCATGTCTTGCTTTAAACTGCCCCTTTCTTCTGAGGCTGTCCTGGGAGCTGACACGTGAGCAGCAGGGGCCATCCAGAGAGTGTTGGTTGAATTGAAATAGCTTTGTTGCTGAGTATAGGAGTTCTGAGTCCACTGAATTAAAATCTGGAAGCTTGTCTGTCTTGCCTTTGGGGTCAGATAGTTAGATTTTTATTTTATTTTGCTCTTGGTCTCAGTGCATTTGTATCTGAGAGATAGTTTTGCTGGCTTTTACCTGCACTTTCTCATGCTTGCAGAATGGTTTGAGGGAAGTGGTTCTCACTCATGTACATCCATTCTCTTGACATTGTGTAAAGCCTAACTGCTTGGTTCAAGAGAACACTTCAGTTATGAATGCAGGATGCTTTTAGGCTCCTTCTGGGGAGCTGAAGTTGCCGGGTCATTCACTGAGGCACTGTGGGCGTGGTATGAAGAGGAAGAAAAGGATGGCTGACACCTGCAGTGACTGTAGCCTAATTTGCTTGGTTTCCTGTTCTTGAAAGAGTTTGTTGCTCTGGGGGACAAAAGGAGCAGGAGTCAGGTGGAAGCAGCGTGGTGTTGCCACCCTTTGGACAAGTGCTTTTTGGACACTGCTGTGCTGTGGTTGGGCACTTTGCCTTTGCCAAGTCAGCCAAGCCAAAATGGAAATGACTGTGATGATTGTCTCTTTCTTAAAGTGGCAATACTAATGGAGCAGCAGGGTAGAGCACATTGGAAGGAGGCTGGTTTAAACCCAAAGAACAGAGTGCTGTGTGAAGATGAGCAGTTGCAGCTTAAAAAGGTACCCTAGGGCTGGGAGCTCTGTAGCAGCAGTGCCCTCCAAGCAGACGGGCTTTCTCCTGGGAGAGAATTTAGCTTCTGTGTGTCTCAATTTTCTCTTGTCAGAAGCTTCTTAATGCAATCAATTCCCCATCTTGCTCTGAGCTGTGCATTTCAGTAGCTCTTCATGATAATTGTGAAAGCCTGCTGGAGGAAAAAGCAGGTACCTCAGGGTGCTACTGCTGGAGTACTTGTCATTCTCACAGCAGGAATAACGCAGAATTTTAAACCACTGGGGGATGTTACTGGGAGATAAACATCCGTTCCTAGTTCTTCTGCCAAACTGCCTGTGAGATGTAAACAAAGTTGGCATGTGTTTGAGCTGTAGCTGTGTGAATGCATCTCCACAGGAAAGAACGCTCGTTTAGGATCTCTTGAAACAAGAAACACCTGTTAGAAAATCAGCACACGCAGAGAAAATAACATCCAAATATGCACATGCTGATGAGGCATCATATACACTTCACTTCAAAAGACTGGGACGACTGTCTGGCTTGGGAGAAATCTTTGCAAACAGGCCAGAATTCACACTCAGCCTGATGCCCTGGAATGTGGAGCTGGAGGAGTTCCAGGAGCAGAACAGGCTGCTTGGAATGGGAGCTATCTTCCTGCCTCTGTACTGCCTTTGCAGAGATAACACAGAGAAGGCTGTTGGTGTTAAGTGTGCTTTTGATGCATATTATATGCATCTTGTGCTGAGAATTATAGCTGCTCTAGGGAAGAAACAGATGTCTTCACTTACACTGTGCTTAATAATGCTCTTTTGCTTAAAGCAAAGAGTCATTCTTCTTGCAGTACCTGCAGTGCAGCAGGGTGATTGTCATCCATCTTATTCCAGTGCTGACTGGATTCTTCAATAAAATGCACCAGTAAACTGCAAAACACCAACCAAGACCTGATGAATCACCAACTAGTCCAGTTGATCACACACATGTCACTATGATACACTTTGACCGTGGCAAAACAGCTTTTTACCTTTTGGATGGCTGAGTGTGACGGGGCTTTTTTAAAGGGATGTTTTAGCCTCTTAGAGAGTGTAAAAGGATGTGCTAGGGAAAGCAGCATGGCTTTTTAGCCTTCCATGTTCTGGTCTGCTTTGGTGGCCTGCTAGCAATGCTCACTTGTTCTTTCTGTAGCCAAGTGGTCTTTTACATTCCCCAAATGTGATCCAGTGCTCTCCTTTTATTTTATTTTTCAGATTTGATGGCCGAGTGGTGGCAAAGCTTCCTTTTATCCCCCTCTCATACATCCAGGGTCTGTCCCACCGCAACCTTCTGGGTGAGGATTACACTGACTGCTCCTTCATCTTCCTCTACATTCTTTGCACAATGTCTATCAGGCAGGTGAGTACATCACTGTCTCTTGCATGCCTGGAGAAGGGAAAGCACACAAAGTACAGACTAGCCATAATTGCACCAGAGTGTTAAGACAGAGCTAGCAGAAATGGGCTTATTTCCTGTGTGTGTCTCTGACTTGATTTGTTTATTAACATGCCGAGAGATTGCTTCCATCAGAAGCCAATGTAAGTACCACTTTTACCCATTAGTTATGACCTTTGCAGTAATAGGAGGACAGAGAAGTGTAGCGTCTTCAGGGGAAAATTCCTCAGTGTCTTGAGGTTTGTAAAGGTTAAATCAGTCCACAAACTTGCTAAAAATAGGTAAAGAGTTAAAACAAGGTTTGGTTCTTTCTTTTTTGTTTTTACTTTTGTCCTTATTTTTTATGCTGGCCACATGGGTTGTTTTTTTTTCCCCTTTTGTTTTTTCAATCTTAAGAACTTTACCTTCAGCATCGAGTCCCTCACAGTGTTAGGGACATGACTCACAAGAGGGGTCTGGTGTGATAAACCAAGAGAAGGCTACGTAGGTCCCCAGCAAAGCAGATTAGTTGCATCTTCAGATATAAGAAGTGTCAGTGAGGATAAAAGGAACTGTATGTTCAGGACCAGGCTCTGTTAACCAGCTGGGTGACTGGCTTGTGTTCAGCGGCAGCATTGTGTTGAGATGAGGATGACGGTTCATTAACTTCTTAACAGGCAGAATGGCTGGTGAGGACCACAAAGTGGACCTCCTCGGTGCAACCAGATTTCCGCTTTGCCTTATCCTGAGGATAAGTTAATAAATTCTGGAGTTTAGAGAGCAGGGCCGGCTTCCAAGTCCAAGTACCAAAGGCCAGGGTTTTCCTCGTTGTGCTTTCTGCAAGACGAATCTTGTTTCACTTTCTTGTAATTTGAACAACGTATGCTACTTGGAAAGAAGTTAGACCTTTTTGGATCATCTTTGTGGAAGGCTGTGGTCTGATGCTCTTCCTTTGGGCAGTCTTGTGTGGTGCTATTCTGTTACCTTTAACGCTGAAAAGTCCCTTCTTTCCAACGTTGCAGACTATTGCATGAAACTAAAGAACACTATTTGCAAGAATTCTTTGCACCTATTGAGTTGATTGGGGAACTGTCTTGCTGAAAAATCCCCTGTGGATTTTTTTTGGTCCAAAAATAGAGTTTGTGTGGTTACTTTTATTCCTGGGCATTTCCTGCTGTTGCCTATTGTAAAATGAGTAGACATCATGAACTGAGCAGTTGACCACTCTGGTTCTGCAGTGGGTGTGGGTTTTCAAGAGAAATTCTGATAGAAAATTACCTTGTGTGGGAGAGTTCATGCTGGTGGCTTGGTGGAGATGGAAGTTACCTTGTTGCTTTCAAGGTAGGTGTTTTTGCTCTGAAGCATTACATTGCAGCCTTGGTACTGCTGTCTTATCTGCATGATTGTGATTAACTGTACCTGCAATTCTTCATCTGTTAGGCAGCTCCGAGTTTCTTCTTCCTTGCTGTATGAAGGGATGGGCAGAGACCAGCTGTGTTACTTTCTGCAAAAGCTGGGAACTAAAGCTGTGATTCCTGGCATCCTGCAATTGGTTTTATTACTGTATGGAGGTACTTAGATCATAACAGCATGGGGAGGAGGACTTTGAATGGCTGTGACAGGCCAGGGGAGAGGGTAAGAAAGCAATTAAGGGCTTATAATGGTGCCAAAGATTTGTTTCTGGTGCTGTGACTATAGAGGTGAAAGCTTTGTGACCCTTTGTTGTTTCACTCTGTGCAAAAGGGAAAATTTCACTGGCCTGGCTTCTAAACAGCTGTTGGCCCAAGAGAGGACAATCAATGTGCAAGTGTTTGATTTAGTGCCGCTGATACGAGGAGAAAGAACAGAGCTGTACAGAGAATCAGGCTGCAAACAAGCTTAAGGGGACTATACATCCCTCAGCCTTCCCCTGAATTCTGGAGCTGCCTGTGAGGGATCAAGACAGTGGAGGCAGCCATAATGGTGGAGCTCCAGAGTAGAGGAACTTTTGTGTATGTGAAAGACCAGTGATCCCAAGGGAAATGCAGGGGAGTATGTGAGGGTGGGGAGGTTTACTGGCTGTTGATTAAACTCCCGTGAATGAGATGAGCAGCAGCAGGCAGACTGTTCATGCAGTTCTCAGGCATGTGGGGTGATAAGCTCTTCAGACACTGACTGGGAAGCTTGCTGCCTGTGACCTGGCCAGCATCTCCCAAAATAGTTTACTTGCGGTGAGTAACTTCCTTTGCGCTGTTCCCAGCTCTCCCTGGCACGTAAATCCTGTCTCCTAGTTCCTCCTGCTTTCCTGTTTGGAGAGAAGAGGGTTGCTGGGAGAGGCCTTCCAAGGGTCCTTGAGCTGTTGGGTTTCAGCTGGGAAAGTCCGCTGCCGGACTGGGCGTGAGGCACAGTGTCAGGGTTACATCCTCTGTCCCCACTCCTGTTTCTGAACTCCCGGCCTTCACCTGTGCAATGTGTGAACGAGATCGTGCTGCTGTTCCTCAGGCGTTTGCTGGTCTTCACTTCCTTTTCACACGTGCTTGAACCGTAGATGAGGCCTCTTCTCTCTGAAATGCATTCCCAGAGGGAGAGGGAGCCAGCAATTATCCTTACGGCCCCAAGTGCACTTTCCCATATGGCCTCATCTTCCCAGCCACTTGCTGACTTGTGTTTGAGGCCCCTTCTGGATTTGAAGATGACTGCAGGAAGAAAGAGCTGCATCTGCTTTTATCTGAGGAGCATTCATCAGAGCTTAGATGTAGAATTTGGATCTTTATGATTTATCTTCTTCCTGTCGTGCTCCTGAAGGTGCTGGTTTTGTTTGTGTTAGAAACAGACTTTTGCAGGCTTCCTTGTGCAAGGTGGTACATAGCAACCAGGACAGATTTCTGCTGGACCTGGCCCTGGTGTTCCCAGCTGTGTAGAGATCAGGACTTCTGTCCAGCAAATCTTGCTTTGCAGCTAGTGCAGAAGCACAAAGGAGACTCCCGTAGAAGGATAATCCTGCAGGGTGACTGTAGACCTGAATCATGTACAGACAGGTTGTCTCTCCTCCTCAGAACTATTCAAGCAGATGGAGTAATTTTAGCACCACAGTTCTCTGTCCCCATGCTAAGAACAGAGAGGGAAGGAGGGAGGCAGGCAGTTGATCACACTGATGCTCTCCTTGGATCTCATTCTGTTCCATGCATGAGCCACTACAAAGCTGACAGGATCTGGGTCTTTCCTGCTTCTGACTCTGCAACACCCTCTGGTGTTACTGAATCTGTTAGCTGCTCTTGCTTCACTCCCTCTGTCCATCTCTTGACTAAAAGGTCTGGGAGGAGTTACCACAAAAAGAAATTTCCCAGAGTGAACTACTCTCCTTTATATATACTGTTGCTGAATATCAACCAGTGTCTAATTTACGTAGGCCTTGGATTTAACTGTACTGTGGTGCTGCTGGAGATATTCATAGGAAACCACACACTGTCTTCTGGTGCCATGTTACCTGGAGAAGAGCATGCCCAGCTCTCTCTGAATGATGGAGAACTACTTGCATGCTCTGCGTGTTGCTTCTGAATTGGTTGTGGGTCCAAATATGCTTCTTGTTTAAAACATACCTCACAACCTTGTTGCATGAATATAATATTGTGTGGAAAGTGTCAGCTGTAGTAAAAGATCATCTGGTAAACTGTGTTGTATCCTACTCTTTATCATTGGGGATTGTGTTGAACAGATGCTGTGAAACTGGTGCCACTTTTATGCAGCGTTCTCCTTTACTTCCACATTTATGTGTGCCAGCTGAAAACCTTCCTTTCCAGGATCTTCACCCCAGATGACCCCTTTGAGCTATTCTGAAATTAAGCAGCTCAGTCTGCTTTTATTTTCCTTTAGTTTGTGTCCTCCTTCCATGATTGAAGATGTTTAAGAACTCGATGACCTTGCTATCTGACCTGTCCTGACAGTTATTTTGGAGAAGATACCCGGCTTTGAAGAGAACCCTCCTTCCTCCTTTTGTTGTCTGGATAGTCAGTACTCAGCTGATGACAGGAGCAGGCCACAGTTGTTTTCTTCCAAGATTCTTTCCCTTGCACCAGATATCCCTGTTTTGTCAGCACTGCATAAGCAGTATCTTGAGCTGTAGTTAGATAGTAAGGATGAACCTAATAGAACCGGTAACTCTCTGTAGTTGCAACATGGCAGATTTTAAAGGAGTCTCACAAAAACAAACAGAAAAGCATTGAACTTTAAAAATACTCTGTTGTGAGATGTTTCGCTAGTGCCTGACTCTGCTATTTAATGCTTTCCTCTTTGTTTCCTACCAAAACACCTTGCTCAAACACAAATGAAAATGCAGAGGAAGTAATTTCAATAGTCAGTTTCTTGGTTTTGCTGTGTGTGCCTGTTACACTGTCTCTCTTTCAGTCTACTGTTCTTGCCGGCATTGCTAGCATGCATATTAATTCAGTGCCTAAGCGTCTGGCTTGAACTTGGACATGCTTTTGCTGCCACGTTGCTGACCCAAATCCAGACTGCACTATGCAAGAGCCTTCATCGTTGGTTTGCAGGAGCTGGTGGTGCCTGAGAAGCATATTCTGGAACTTGTGCAAACAGGGCTGCTTTTGTTCTGCCTACAAGCTGATGTTAGCACCTGCTTCCGTGTGTCCACTGCAGCTAGATTGCAAATACAACTATTTTAGACTGATAAAACCAACCTGTAATCGAAGTCATTCGTGGTGCATCTGCCAGCTGTGTAGGTGGAGGTAGAAAAGAGCCCTCTGCCAAAATACGTGTTTAGTCATGAAGCTTTAGTTGGGGTGGGAGAAGGAGACCCAGGGCTAAGTGTAGCTATTCAGGATGGTTGTTTGCCCGCATGCTAATGTATAGGAGCAGATCTCTGTTCTATGTTAGGCAGATTGGTAAAACTCCGTAGGCGATAACCTGAATCTGTTGAAGCTGGGGAGAAGGTTGCGCTTGCAAGCAGAGCTGGCATTTCTTCCTCTTTAGTGTCTACCTTGTCATGGCCTGATGGTGATGTGCCCTTCTGTTCTTCTTCTTGCAGAACATCCAGAAGATGCTCGGTCTTGCTCCTTCCCGGGCTGCCACCAAGCAAGCAGGGGGCTTCCTTGGCCCCCCACCTCAGGCAGGGAAGTTTTCCTAAAGCACAGTTACAGCCTTTGCTGCAGGTCTGACAGCTGCACAAGACCGCCTTTGGGAGGTAAAACAACGGGTTTCTACACCAGGCTTCCTGTGTCCAAAACCAGCCTATATAGTATTTAACACGGTCTTGGAAACATCCTATGTTTGGAGTATTCCAGCAGCAGTTGCCTGCTCATCAAACCAAGAAAGTTCTCAGAAGATAACTTGACCTTTTGTTTCTGAAAAATAAATGGCTCGGGCATGTTGATGTAGATGTCTGCTGATTGTGCTATAGGATGAATAGAACTACTTCGATGTAGCACAGTTTATGGCATGAAAATAAATGAAGATCTCCAAGAATGAGATTTGCAGAATAGTTTAAAAAACTTGGAAGGATTGTGCTGTGAGGTGTCCCTTGCTTCAGAGGTGCTGGTTATGCTCCTGTGTAGCAGGGAGCTGGCCGAGTAGGTGTGCTTAGTTCTCCTTTTGTTAAATTTCCAGTGGTGAGGGTGAGATTTTTATTTTTTTAACTGGCTCAGGCTGCTCTTTGAGGCTGCAAGTATTGCTGGTATGTATTGCTGTAAGTATTCTGCCTGTCTTCCTGGTAACGCTTGGTGCTCCAGAGGTTTGTGGCAGTATACAACTTCTGTTCAAGTTGCTTGCTTAGGCAGAATCTGCTCAATTGCAGAGGCAGTCCTGGCCTTCAACTTAACGAGTGAACTGCTGAATTATATTGGTGTCATCCACCGCTGCTGAACTCCTTTATTGCCTGTGGGCTTAGAGCGGCAGCATTTGTATTCATGCCACTGAGCTTGCTGCTCATCAGTCTATTTTGCAGTGTGAATCTGAAAGCCCCAAGCCTCCTCCTTAGCCCAGTAAGTTCCCTGTGCTTTCTACTTTGCGATGTAATGACCTGACTTGGTCCTGTTGGTCAGGCTGTCTTTAAAAGGATGAATAAATTTTGCTGCTGTGTTTGAGTCAGGCTGCAGGTGTTCCTGAAGCACATAGTACCTGTAGGACTATGGGCTTGGTGCTGTTGTGACCAGAAGCTTCTAATGAAGGGCATGTTACGAGGATTTTATAGATGCATGGTGAGGGGATAAATCCAAATCGCCTTATGGTGGTGTGGAGTGTATGCTGTGCTGTATTAAAAACCAAACGCTGGATCGATTCTCACTGATACATATGGAAAAGGAGGACGCGTGTTTCTAAGGCTGCCTTTTTGACACACCACTACATCTATCCCAGCTGTTACGTGCCAGGAGCACCCACACCGGGGCTCTGCATCCATCAGTGGTGTTGAACTGGTCCCTGCTTGCAGTACCTGGCTCTCGGATCCAGCACGACGAGGGGGAGCTGTGACAGCCCCGCCTGAACAAGTGAGTCGCTAATCCCAGCAAACTGCGGGAGCAAACCCTGCGCGGCGGCGGCGGCAGGAGCCGTGCCACCACCGCTGGGCGGCGCTGCTGCGGGGACCTGGGCTCACCGCAGCCGTGGCTGCTCGCCGTCTCCTCCGAGCCACAGGGGGGCGCTCGAGCGCCGTGCGGCTCTCGCCGGAGGCGTGGCGCACCGCCCCCATCCTCTCAGCGCGCAGGCGCGGGGCGGAGAGGCGAGGGCAGCGGCGCGGCGCGGAGCCCCCTGCCGGCGTGGCGGTGCGCGGTGCCGTTCCATGGTGCTGGCGTTCTTCCTTCCCCGGCTCCGCCGCCTGCAGCCCGGCCTCGCCATGAGCACCGCCACCGGCACCTTCTCCCTGCAGCAGCCCCTCAACTACCGGGCGGGCGGCCGCGTGCAGCCCGCTGACGGCGGGCAGGTCGAGGACGTGTACGAGCCGGCCACGGGTACGTGCTGGCGGAGCGCCGGGCCGGGCTTCTTCGGGGTTCACTTGCTCGTTTGCTTCGGGGGTGCGTGGGTGTCGGCGGGATCGGCGCGAGAAAGGCGGTGTAGCTGCGTGTGACGGGTCCCGGTGCTGCTGGTGGGCGGGCAGCGCGCTCGAGAAGAAGCCTGGAGAGATTGGAAGTGATGAGTGACTGGAAACGGGGCTTTGGAGAAGGGTGGGCTTTGGGTCTGGTTCCCCTGAGCTGCAGACCTTCACAAACTGGCCACGACCAAGTGGGTTTGAGCGGGAGCCGTGAAGCTCTACGGTGGGACTGAGATCTTGGGCTTCTGCAGCAAGACAAGCCTTATTTCACTGAGATTTACCTCTTGTTTTGTGCTTGCAACGTGCCCAGGCCGAGTGATAACCAAGCTGCTGTGCTCCGGGGAGAAGGAGGTGGACCTGGCCGTGCAGAGCGCCAAGGCTGCCTTCCAGGCATGGAGCCAGACATCGGGCATGGAGCGCTGCCGTGTGCTGCTGGAGGCTGCCAGGCTCATCCGGGTACGGTACGGGGCCCTGTGTACCACTGTGCTGCATACATGTCCCTCTGTCCCCAACCCTAGAGCTCCAGAGGAACGCAGGAGCTGAAAGCTACCTTTGCCCAGCAGATGTTGCGATGCTTTGGGCAGGGCGCTTGGTCTTATCGTGCCCTATGATGCCGGTGTGTCCTGTAGCTCCTTCCCCGCTTCAGTGTATGAGAAGACATAAAGCTGAAGCCATCCAGTCCGTATCTTGCAAGGCATGCGTTTTCCAAGCTGAAATTGCGTAACTGACACATTGGTGAACTTTCAGCTTGTCAGAGCCTGCCGTCATGTGACCGGAGAGTGTCCTGCTTTAGCCATAAAAAGTGTAGGAATGCTGTTTTTAACTTAGACCCCAGATACACACATGAGAAACGGAGGATACAGATATGGAGGCTTCATAACTAATGTGAGGTAGCACGTTCTTAGACATCCAAGTTAGTCCCCATCAAGGCATGGTTCTGTGAGAAACCACACCTCTCCCCAGTGTGTGTATGCAATGAGAACTGTTTTCTCTTTCTGCTAAACTTCTGCTTCTGCCAGACTTCAGCAGCAGGGAATGTTTCTGCCTGGGATGCAGTCTGCTAAAGGACGCTTCCCAGCTGCCTCTCTCTGCCCGTCCTTCACTGAGTCCTCTGGATCCGTTTTGATCTTGCTCTTTGCTCTTCCCCCCCACCTTATTTCTGTGCATTCCAATCATTGTTTACCGTCTGCCTTCTCTGTTCAGGTTTGCTGAGCTTTTAGATAAGCAGAGCTGTTAAGCAAGACTTCAGCAGCAGTGAACGCCAGCAGCTGTCTGTTTGGCACTCCCCTGTGATCAGTCACCTTTGGCAAATTGGTCATTGACAACGGTAGTTGGGCACGTCCATTTTAGAGATGGTGATTACTGGAGGCAGAGCCTGATTTGTCAGTTGCACGCATGGGAAGCTGCTTGTGGAGTGCTGCCACGGGCTTCCGTGGTGTGTTATCGTTGTGCTGTGATCCTCACAGGAACGGAGAGATGAAATTGCCACCTTGGAAACCATCAACAATGGGAAATCCATCTTTGAAGCCAGGGTGGACATTGACATATCCTGGCAGTGCCTGGAGTACTACGCAGGACTGGCGGGATCTCTGGCTGGTGAGAACTTTATTGGAGTTTGCTCTTTACTCTCTGTCCTGGCGTTCCTTGGTTAACTTCCACAGCACGCGACCGTCTTTGGCATTGGTTTCTCTAAGAGATGCACTACTGCTTTTTCTGAAGATGCTGGGAGTGTTTTCAGAGATCTCTACCTAACGCTGCTGTGCTTTGTGGGCCCTGACGCACCTTCTGTTTGCTTGCTGGGGTAAAAACTGTGTGTATTCCCAGTCTAAGTGAGATCTGACCTCGGAGGCTCTGACTGAACGGGCAGCGGCTTTGTTCTTCTCTCACATCCATCTGTTTGTCCTCTTTGCAGGTGAACACATCCAGCTTCCCGGGGGATCCTTTGGGTACACTCGCAGAGAGCCCCTGGGTGTGTGTGTTGGGATCGGAGCCTGGAATTACCCCTTCCAGATTGCCTGCTGGAAGGCTGCCCCAGCCCTGGCATGCGGTAATGACCCTGAAGTGGGTCTCTGTTAGATCCTCTGCCTGCACAAGTTTCTGTTTGAAGCCAGGAGATTCTGTGGGGGAGAGTGATTTGGGGGATGGAGTTACTGACCCTGGGATTGCCTTGAAGGAGGCACTGAAGGATTTGCAGAGCCTTCAGGCAGGAAGGAATGGGAGATGTGAACATGACAGATGCTGAGGGGGCAGTGAGTGCATCAGGAAAGAGACCGATTGCTTGGCTATGTACCAAGGGGGAATGTCTCTGGGAATGTCTGCAGTACAGGACCAACGTCCCCTTCTCCCCAGCAGGAGATGCGGTTCCCTCCATTCTTTGACTGCAGAGAGTTCAGCCAAAAATGTTTCCTCTTCTCTGGGGGTGGGGGGAAGGGGGCATCTTTTGGGATGTGCGTAAACAAACTCATTATATGGGGTGGGTTTTTTGTGTGGCTTTTTTCCCTAAACCCACCTTGCTTCTGCCTGGGTTCTCTTAGGCAACGCTATGGTCTTCAAGCCCTCTCCTTTCACCCCCGTTTCGGTGGTGAAGTTGGCAGAGATCTTCACGGAGGCCGGTGTGCCCAAAGGGCTCTTCAACGTGGTGCAGGGTGGAGCAGCCACGGGCCAGTTCCTCTGCCACCACCCAGACGTGGCCAAAATCTCTTTCACTGGCAGCGTGCCCACTGGCGTCAAGGTAAAGGCACCCTCCCACTGGGGGACACGGGGGGTTTTGTAGTGCCAGCCTTCCTGGTGTGGTGGGGAGCTTGATGTGCTGTGCGTGAGGAGCGTAAGGATGAGGTGTGAGTTGGCGTGCCTGGGGGCAAGCAAGGAGCTCGAAACGTTATAGTGGTGACCCAATTAGTGCACTGGGCACGAGCTCAAGCACTTGGGGCTTTCAGAGCAGCCCCTTGGTTGTTTTTTCGTTTCTAAACAAAATTGAAACCCTCTGAGACTGTCTCCAGTCTGAGCTAAACAGAGCCTAAGGAGACCAGCTTGCCCTTCATGTGCACTGGCTGCTTCTGTTGCTGGTGAAGGCCCCAGTGGTAGCTCTCCCCTCGGATGTGTCTGACCTCCCTGCAGCCTCTCTGTTGGCCTCGCATCACTCATCTCTTTGTCCTTATTTCTGTCAGATCATGGAGATGGCAGCTAAAGGGATCAAACCAGTCACCTTGGAGCTGGGGGGCAAATCCCCCCTTATCATCTTCTCAGACTGCTCCCTGGAGAACGCCGTGAACGGAGCCCTCATGGCCAACTTCCTCACACAGGGAGAGGTGTGTATTCATGGGGCAGGGCTGTGGTTTGGGACCAGAGGCATCCTGAGAGCTGTTGAGGCAGCCAGCCTGTGTCCTTCTGTTGTGAGGGATGCCCTGAAGCTGCTATCTTGCCACGCATCTCCCTGTGCAGTGCCACAAGGGAACCTCCAGCAGAGGAACCTCCAGTGCATGGTGTCCCAGCAGGGCATGGCTTAACACCTGTCCCATCTGTCCCTGAAGTGGATCCTCTCTGGCACCCAGTGCCCAGCTCAGAGCAGCTGCTCCTGTGCCCTGGGCTCCGCTTTGGAGCTCAGAGTTCAGAAGAGGCTGTGCCAGTTTCCTGTGGAGAGGGAGCAGGTCCCAGTCCAGTGTGCTGAGCCACAGCTCTCTGGGGCTTTGTCAGCCCCAAGTTTGGGTTCTCCATGTTTTCTGCAGGTTTTGTGTAATCCTGTTGGCAAACTGCTTACCTGTTTCATCCCTGGGAACTGAACAGTCAGCTCATCTCGTGCTGGTGATTTAACACACTTTAGCCACGTGGTGGCATCAGGAGAGCTATGTCCAGAGTGAACTCTTTGGTGCAGTCAGGAGCAGATTGTCTGCTGTCCCCAGGACAAGCTGGCTTGTTTAGCAGCTGCGAAGGGGCTTTTCTGAGCATCTCTGTAGCAGGATCCATGCAGGGAAGGGCAGCAAAGTGTTGCATGTCTTATTCTGAGCAGCCTGCTCTGTGTTCCAGGTGTGCTGCAATGGCACGCGGGTGTTTGTGGAGAGGAAGATACTGGACACCTTCACAAAGGAGGTGGTGAAACGCACCCAGAAAATCAAAGTTGGAGACCCACTTCAGGAAGACACACGGATGGGAGCCCTCATCAACCGGCCCCACCTGGAGCGTGTCCAGCGCTTTATCAAGCAGGCAAAGGAGCAGGTGAGACTGTAATGCTACCTTGTGTCAGCCCTGAAATGTCTCCTTTTCAGACAGGCAGACCAGCAGCTGCTTTCTCTTACCTATACCTTCCCATAAGCTGTGTTCTTGGAGTGGTTGAATTACTCAGTAGGTGTCTAGGACCACCAGATGTGCTTTTCACATCTGATACTGCCACTGTGTCAAATGGGAGAACCCACGCATTTGAGCTGGTTGCTTTCATAAGTTGTGGCTACGTCTTACACCCTTGGCTGTTATCTCAATTTCCAGTTTTGTTGGTTGTGGAAAGCCTTCATTAAGGATTAAAGGTTAAATTCACAGTCTGCTGAAAACGATCTTTGTAAGAGCAGCAAGATCTACCCAGCCCTTTTTTTTGCCTTTTCTCCAGCTTTGTTGTGAAGTCTGGAGGTGTTCTGCGTGTCAGCACTAGATGTGTGGCCAGCCATCTTGGGAATGGGCTGGAAAAGGGGAAGCGTGAGTCAAAGCCCTCATCTGCTAGTGTTCTTTCAGCAAACCTGACATGGAGGGGCACCAGGGAAGGCCCCAGTGTGGTTCCTCTTATGGGAGAGTAAATGTAGCAGGGAGCATTGGCCAGCCAGAGCTGCAGCAGCTGGGAGGGATGCCCTGGACCTACTTGCCTACTTTCTGCTTGCCTTTGTTTCAGGGTGCTCAGGTGCTGTGCGGGGGAGACCTGTATGTGCCAGATGACCCGAAGCTGAAGAACGGCTTCTACATGAAACCGTGCGTGTTAGGTATGATCCTTCCTATCAGTGGCATTGTGGCTCTCTGTGTGGATGTTGCCGAGTTTCTTCTAGATGAAGCTGTGTACCATCTCCGTGTCTGCCTGTGGTGTGGACAGGCGCTTGTATGGGTGCACTAGAGGTAGCTGCAGTGCCTTGCTGCATTGCATGTTGGATGAGACTTGGGGCGGCTGTGCGGTGCTGAGTGCTGAGGCTCTGTGGGTTGCTGAATGTAACGCTGTGCCACTAACTCTTCCTTCTGAATGCTGCCGTGCTTCCAGGGAACTGCACAGATGACATGACGTGTGTGCAGGAAGAGATCTTTGGGCCTGTCATGTCCATTCTGCCATTTGACACGGAGGAGGAGGTCGTGGAGAGAGCCAACAACACCAAATTTGGCCTGGCAGGTGGTGTCTTCACCAGGTACGACTGGGAAGAGGTCTAGGGAGGGGAGGTGTAGGGAAGCGCTGCAGCAACTTGATGCTCCTCTCAGTGTCTGGCATGGGCATGGATATCCTCCTCCAGGAAAGCTGTAGCAAGACGATTCCAGAAGGGAACTTTTTAAATGACTGCACATCTCCTCCTGGTTTTTCCTGAAGGGGTTAGGTAGGCCCAGCTGTCCTTCAGGCTCCTTCCAGCCTGCACTTGGCCTGCTGCCTGCCTGCCTGCACCTCCAGGAGACGTTCACCAGGAGCCTGCCATGCTGCTGAAAGCATGGAAAGATGGCTCTTGGCTGCTTGCCGTAGCCTGCTTTGCTGCTGTCCTTGTCCTGCCCTCTCAAATCAAATGCTGTGCTGAGCGTCCTTGGGAATAGGTGCTGTATCCTGAGTGGACAAGGGCTGTGTAGGGCAAGCTGGGATCTAAAAACCACTGCAACCTGCTGGTCTCAGGGATAAGGGGGTGAAAGGGAGGGCTGCAGCTGAGTTGCTCTTTTCCTGCAGGGATATCCAGAAGGCTCACAGGGTAGTGGCTGCTCTCAAGGCTGGGATGTGCTTCATTAACAACTACAACATCAGCCCCGTGGAGCTGCCTTTTGGGGGATACAAGTCATCAGGTGAGCAACGTTTGGCCTTCCCTGGACTCAGCTTTCCTGCATGCAGGGCTGAGGATGCACCTGTACGTCTGTGATAGCAGATGTGTGCGGCTGGGGCAGCAGGGCACATTGATTGCCTCTAAGGCATGGATACCTCACCAGGAAATGAAAAGGAAGCTGTGGAAGGGATTATGGCTTTGTGCTCACTCAGTACAGAGGTGAGCTTTAATGTACACGGCCTTCCTCGCAGCAGAGCTCACCCAGTTCTTGGTCAGGAGTGCTGCCATGAGGTAGTGCTGTGCTTGCACTGTGTGGCTTGTGTTCTGGTTACGTAGTGGTGCTTGGCACTGCCTGTTGCTGCACTCACTTCTGGCTTGTCCCTGCAGGATTTGGCAGAGAGAACGGGCGGGCAGCCATCGAGTACTACTCGCAGCTGAAGACCGTCTGCGTGGAGATGGGTGATGTGGAATCTGTGTTTTAGTGGCTGTGGGGCCATCTCAGGAGAGCGTCAGCCAGAAATGTGGATCATTTACACAGCAGTAAAGTGCTCTAAAATTGTAAGTGCCTGGGGGTGAGGCAGAACAAGAGCAGCTTTTAGTCATCCTGCTCCTGCAAGGGCAGCATGTGCACAGAGCTGGGTCTGTGGGCCAGACCTCAGACCAGGAGGCAGTGGTCTGGCTTTCAGCAGCAGCACCTGCAGCTACCCAGAGGCTTGGTAGTGGCAGAGGCCCAGCCCAGGCTGCTTCCCCTCAGTGCACCTTGAACACCATTGTCCTCCACCCTCAGTCAATTTCAGTTCTGGCTTCTTAACAAGTATGACCCTGCTCAGTGCGTGTGAAAGCTCTTGGGCACATAGACATCCTGCAGCTCTTGGCTCTGTCTCTTCTCTGACTACATAAAAGCCTTCAGGGTAGGATTTTGTATTCCTCTAGCACACTTGTGAACACAACTTCTATGTCTTTTACCTGTGCCTCACCTCCGAGGTGGGACGGGAAACTGTGGGGATGGTGAGCTGATGATGCCTCAGCAGGCATTGCTGCAGATCATCTCTACACACAGTACACAGGATAACCAGAGTGGTAGCGAGCTCTAGCATAGGCCAGATTGCTGCCTGTCTTAACCAAAAGCTATTTGATTTCCTTTCTCTGGGTCTTCCTTTATAAACGTGGTAATTCTATGATGATGAAATAGCAAATTTAAATGTTTGCCCACATCTTTTCTTTTGTAGCAATCAAATAAATACTAACTCTGTTTGGAACATCTTATTGGAGAGCACTGTGAAGTGAGGAGTCCAGAAACAGGGTTTGAGTGCAAGCTGGGCTGTTGCTGTATAGGTTAAACAAATGGTTTATAGGACTGCTCTTCATTCAACTAAGTCAGAACAGCTGGCATATCTCTGGCTGATAGGCAGGTTGCTGTAGTCCTATAAAACCAGAGCCATGCTGGTTTTCTGCCAAACTTCTTTAGATGGCCCTCTGTAACTTCCAAATGAAAATGCAGAACTGACAACTTCATTTTATTGAATGAAGAAGAAAAATAAACAGGCAATGAAATGTTGTACAACAGGAATCCCTCTGGTTTCCCAAGCAGCCATGACGATGGTCAGTTAGTCCTGGCAGATCCAACCAAGGTGCTGGAAAGCCGAATACACACCTGTGCCCACCAGCCCAATGAGTGCAGCGGAACCAAGGGCCCCTCTCCTTCGATTTTTTGGCTCTGGAAAAGGACATGTCCTGTCAGTTCAACAGCAGTAGCCAGCTTTCTCAACTAAGCTGCTCCCAGCAATGCAGGGAAGCCTACCTTGAGTTAGTACAAGTGCGTTTAGCTTTCACAGACCATGTCCTCACCTTCAGAAAGGAAGGCTGGGACACTGCTGTGCATGTGACAGACCAGAACCAAGTGGAGTGTAAAGTCAGATACCCTGGATGATTCACCCCCCAAGGTGTGGTTTGTTTCAAGCCACGTGGGAAGCAGTGGCCTAAAACACTTGGATTCAGTTAAGCTCCTTCCCCTTGGGCAGGGAATGTGTGCACAGAAGTCAGAAATACTATCAAAGAAATACTAAAAGAAATACTATCCCATCCTGAAAATGAACGAGGGAGCAGGACCTAGAGATTAATCCAGGCACACCAGCAGCTTCCAGCTTGTGCCGTGCAGCTGCCCTCTGTCTGTGTCAGTAAGAGCACTACTTTAATAACAAACAGCAGGAAAAACACTGCAGAATTAGCAGTCTGTGGACCTGCACTGTGACTGGAAGCTTTACACTGCCCCCTTGAGCTGGAGGAAAGAGCCCAGAGATCACAGTAGGAGGCTTTAGTTTCCAAGCAACTTCTGTTCTACAGGGTAAAGACCCACCTCCCGTGTAGTATCCGTGGGCATACAGGATTCTGCCAAGGATCCAGGCAACGCCGAGCCCCGTGGAAAGCCGCTGGAAAGAAAGGAGAAGCATTAAAGTTGTGGAGACTTGGTGCTTGCACCTGCTCTGCTGTTAGAGCAGCCCTGCTTCAAGGTGTGACCACAAACTACAGTGTGGGTCCTGACCCAGCTAGGACAACTAGGAGTCAGCCTGGGAGAGGTGTGTGGCTGCTGGTGAAAGCCAAAGTAAGTCAGATTGGAATCATTTCCGTGACACCTATGGTGCTATGCTGCAGAACCTTCCAAGCCCTGCTTCATTGCTGCAAGCAGGTGTATGTGTCTGCAACGCCTGCAGCAGGAAGACTTCCACATTGCCTCTTAACTTAGAGCTTGATGCAGTGTGACTTCAGTTTGCCAGATTTGCTTAATGCTGCTTCCTTCCCTTTCTGAAAAGGAATGTTCAAGAAGAACCTGATTTGTCTATCAGTGGTGAAGAAAAAGCTGCTGGTTTTAGTCTCTCCCACATGCCTGCCTCCTCAAAAGTATTCTACATCTTTCGTTTTGAAACAATCCAGGCCTTTTTTTCCATCCTCCACACACCTCCTTTGGTGGTGAAAGTGGGTGGGTAGATCGAAATGTTCCCCAGCTATTCTTATCAGACAGACTCTTCTTTAAAGTGTGCGTTTAAAAAGAGGTGAAAGGTTCCCACCCTCTATAAAAACAGCTGCTGAGCACTGCAGGCTTGAGAGAACCAGGCAGGATTGCATGGACACTCCCCACTTGCAGACTGGAGGCTGTAGATGCTTCAGTTTGTCTGACAAGGCACACTCGGGAAGGAAAGCGGCCTACTGGCTGAAGCATCAGTGGTGAAAGTACTTGTGGTTCCACTGCATTTTCAGAAGAGGCACGGCTGTGGAATGAGATGGGGCTAGGGGAACAGCTTGGCTGCCTCCAACGGGGTAAGCCTGGTTTCCTGCCTGCCCTGAGTCACGGAGTGAGTTCAGTTGTGTGGACCTGTACACCACAGTCACTTACCGGGTGGTAGATTCCACCAGTGGCTAAGAAGAACAGGAAGGAAGGGTAAACTTCCAGTCTGAAAATAAGAGAGAAGGTTATACTTGTCTTCAAGTGGCCTGTAAAGAGAATGTCTAGAAATGCAGAGTTGCAAACATCCTCTGCCAGGGTCCTCGATGGGCCTGACTGTTGTTAGTCTCCATGCTCAAGAAAGCTGTGCTCGGTGTTCTGGCCAGAGGCTAAGGCACAAAGTGAACTGCAGCACGCACAGACTTCAGCTCTGTCTGAGGCCACCCATCCGCTCTTTCCACTTTGTGCCTTGACTCGCTGCTAAACACAGCCTACCACCAGTTAACCCAGGAGTTTTTCCTCCCAGCACCCCTCAGACGTACCGTTGTAGCCTGGTTCGTGTTATCTGGATGAGCCTAGACCTCTCCCTGAGGAGACTGGGGCAGTACAAACTCATACGTGGTACTCACGTGTTCTGGTGTGCACGTTGGATGCAGTTGAATATTTTCCCATTCTCAGCATCCGTGCTGTACATGGTTGGATACTGCCAAAGAAAGCCAAGAGCAGAACATGAGCAAGTGCAGCCAGCCTCGTCCAGCAGCAAGGTGCATGTGCTGCAGCACCTCTCCCCAGGGCGCACGGTGCTGTGCTGCTGCTTGGAGAACTGACTTGCTGCCCAAGGCCCACAGCTGCTTGTGTGAACCTGCTTTGCCCCCTGTATGCTTGCGTTCCACTGAGATCTCTGTGCTCCCAACACTGTGTCTGCTTTCTTTGCAGGGAGAAAAAGGTTGTGTGGTTTCTTGCTCATTGTTTCGCAAGCTGAAAGCCTTGTGCTTTCAGCCGTCTCGGCTCAGTGCCACACACCATATCTGCCAAACCCTGATTTCTGCCATGTGTCTGCTCCAGTTTGCAGAGCTAGAATGCCAGCTCCATCCTTTCTGCACTCATACTGTGGGGCAGGAGGGGTCAGCAGGTCACCCAAAAATAAACAAGGTGTCACCACGCTTATCTGCAGCAGTGCAGCTAAGGAAGGCAAGGGCTGTGCACCCTTCTGGGTCAGGGAGGAGAAGGAGAAGAAGCAATGGAGTGGGCAGGCTGGTGCTCCACTGCAGACAGGCTGTGACATCCCTGGTCCCTCTGCTTGAGACTGAAAAGGGAGACTCACCTCCACGTTGTACTTCTTGCGGGCCTTTCCCACGTTCACAGCGAGATGCATCACCAAGATGAAGCTGGCAGCCCCTGTCAGGATTACGTAGCCATACTCTTTGGAGAGAACAGCCATCTTGGTGCTGTGAGAAGAAGAGAGCTCATTACTATTTCAGGGTGTGACTGGAGCTGAACACGTGCAGAAGTGTGTGAGTGTGTGTGTGTGTGTGTGTGTGCACGCGCCTAAGAATTGCTGAGAGTTATCCCAGCACAAGAACTGGCTGAAGAAAAGGATAAACCTGCAGCTGGGTCCTCCTCCTGCCTCAAACCAAGGAGTTGTGGTGAGCACTGCTGTGTACCTCATCCCATCCTGCACACAGGACACAGGCAGGACCTGCACTTGCAGGAATAACCACAGTCAGACTGAAGACCAGGTCAGCAAATGTAATTATGTCACTGTGCAAAGCCCTTGTTCAACTCCAGCTTGAGTAGCGCGGCCAGTTCTTGTCCCACCACCCTAAAAAGCTTATAGCCAAACCAGGAATGTTCACAACAACCAGATGTTCAAAGATCTACAACAGCTTCTACGTGGGAAACAACCCAGCAAGCCAAGACTCTATCTCAGAGAGCAGACAAACAAGGATGGTATTTGAAAAGTCTAAAAGCTAGAGAAGGTGGACAGAAACTGGTGGTCACATCCAACACTAGAACTAGAGGCCAACAAATACAGCCAGGGCAGAGATTCAGAACAAACCAAAGATGTTTTTTCATGCAATAGGAATTAGACCTATGTAATTCCCTGCTAAAGGATGTTGCAAATACAAGCGACTGTCATAAATTCAAGGTGAAGACCAGGCATGCTGTGGGAATGAGAGAGAGGTTGGAAATTAAACCCTAACCAAAGCCTGTTTCAGTGATGTAGCAATGCTTTGGTGTCTCTGGCACTTGTCCCAGCAGCACAATCTGTCAGCGTGGGGGAAAAACATCACACCTCAAGGAAGCAGTGCAGCCAGCCCTCCTATTGTGACAGCACCACTCGCAAAGGATCAATCCCCAGGGAGCAAAGGTTTTTACCTCTTAATTGCAAAGAGATTATTACTGGTGGAGCAAGAAGAAACCTGCTGGCTTTGTCCACGTGCAGTTTGGTAAAGAATTATTAATAAGAATGTTGGAAACCCTAAAGTAATCAAAAAATATCAGCTGCACCCACATGGAATAGAGGTGAACACCTTAGAGACAGCGTGTGGAAGGTGTGGGATGTTCCCACCTGGCAGAGCAGGTCGGTGGTTTTATTTCCCCCTTCACATTCCACACTCGTCCTTGCCCTCAGCAGCAAGGACAATGCCTTTTGTCTTTCATAAAGCTGTAATTTGGGGGTTTTATCTTTTATGTTAAAAAGCACCACTCAGTTGCAGTAAGCATTGAGCCAGGCGTTATAAAGCTGCTACCCATAGTACTAATCTAAAGCCACACGGCAAGCCTTTGCTCTAGTAACCTAGAGCTAAAGCAAATCAAAGTCATCGTGACTTTCAGTTCCCTGCCTGTGCGCCTTGTGGCTGCTTCCTGATGCTTTTGCAGCTCAGCAACCTTTGTCCACAGCTGCAAGGACTTTGCTGACAAGCCCTGCTGCCCTGCACAAGCCTCAATTTTTATCTTCCATGCAGCAATGTCTTGGACCGGACCTACACAGTCAAGGGACACCGGAGCATGACACAGCACAGGCTGAGGGCTGCAAAAGCGCTCCCAGCAATAATTCTTCCCAAGTTTGCTGTATATAGAATGGTTTGGGTTGGGAGGGACCTTTAAGATCGTCTAGTTCCAACCCCCTGCTGCATGCAGGGACACCTCCCACCAGACCATGTTGCTCACAGCCCCATCCAGCCTGGCCTGGAATGCTTGCAGGGAGGGAGCATCCACAGCCTCACTGGGCAACCTGTGCCAGTCTCTCACGGCCCTCAGTAAAGAATTTCTTCCTGATATCAAGTCTAAATCTACCCTCTTCCACTTCAAAGCCATTTCCTCTTGTCCTGTTGCTTCCTGCCCTTATAAAAACTCCCTCCCCAGCTTTCCCGCAGGCACCCTACTTCTATAATCGCACACAATCAACTATAATTATCACTGTTATGAATCAGCAGAGCTGATGAAGCCTCGTTGTGCAGAGCCACGCTCGGGTTCCGATCACACCACCAGCCCAGCCTTCCCCCCCAGCCTGCAGAGTCCTTTGTCCCGCCTGGGGGGGGGGGAGGTTCCGCCGCGCCGGCTCTATTTTTCCCCCACCAAACTCCCGCAGGCCCCGCTACGACCCCCGGCAGCACCCCCGGCCCGCACTCACCAGAGCCTGCGGCACAGCGCGGCGCGGAGCAGCCCGGGACGCCGCGGGGCGGAGTGGGGCCGGGCCGGGCCT
>JANHGO010005579.1:0-22813 GCA_024606505.1 Aquila spilogaster
ACCACCTGCCTCCAAGATAAGCCAGAGTCTCATCAAGGAATGCCCTCAAAGCAAATTTGGAGCCATAACAAAAGAAAACAATAATTGTCTTTCATAGTCAGGGAT
Source organism: Aquila spilogaster (assembly GCA_024606505.1). Taxonomy (NCBI): domain Eukaryota; kingdom Metazoa; phylum Chordata; class Aves; order Accipitriformes; family Accipitridae; genus Aquila; species Aquila spilogaster. Next base: position 106 of record JANHGO010005579.1, read on the forward strand.
TTCCAAGGGACAGTATTTGCAGTAAGGACTGAAGCAAAGAAGATGTTCAGCAACTGCCTTCTCAGCATCCCCTGTTACCAGAGCACCCACTTCATTCAGTGGCTGGCCTACATTTTCCCTAGTCTTCCTTTTGATATTGACACACTTTAAAAAAAACCTTTCTGTTTTCCTTGATCTCCTTCACTGGATTTAATTTCAAGTTAGCCTTAGCCTCCCCTGTTGCATCCCTGCAGGCCCTGACAGCATTCCTATAATCCTTCCCAAGTGACCAGAGCCTTTTCTACACTCCACAGACTTTCTTCTTCCCTTTGATTTTTTTTCCACAATTTCTTTACTCATCCATATATCTCCTGCCACTTTTATCTGATTTCCTACTCTTAGATATGGGCCAAACTTGAGCTTGGAGATGTGAATGTACCAAGCTCTCAAGGATGCCTGGAAGGTCCACATAATACACCTGGCTTACAGCTGACAAGACACAGTCTTCCTTTGGTAAAGACCAGGAGGCTGGGAGCAATAAAAATAGGCCCCAGGTTGAAGCACTGGGCATTTTAATCAGCACTTAACTCAAAAAGAATCAGGAAGGATGTCACAGTTATATGTATTAAAATATTTTTCCTCTTCATTGTATATTGCAGTACGTTGTCACCTGAAACAGAGATGTGTGGGTTCTTACTCTAACTCTGAAGCCATAAGTTATGCTTTGTCCCACTGATATTTCAACAAGTATTTCTTGTGCATTCATCTAGATGGCGTTTATTTCAGCCATTCATTCTAGGGTTACAATGGAAACTCATTTTTCCTTTCTGAAAATAATATATAATAATAATAATATAATATGTCATATATATAATAATAATAATAATACAATAATATATAATATAATAATAATATATAATAATAGTATGTGTCAATTGTTATCACAGAGTACTATTAGCAGTACTAATTTTGCTGATTTTATATTGATTTATTTTAAATATTTTTTTTTGCCATTTATGGAAAAATCTGTAGGTTATGTTTCTGATATGCTGTGGATAATTGTAATTTTAAAACATGTATTTCCATGTAATACGTACTGTAGTTTCATTTAGCAACAATCTCCAAAATCTGTTTATTAAAAAAATTTGCACTAAAATTTCAAAAGGAAGTCGAATTCTGAGTGATATATCTTATTTTATTGTTTTGTAGGGCTGTTGTGATGCCAACAGAGGCAGTGAGACTTTGCAGAGCCTCAAAAAATTATATAATTTATTTCAGCCATCAATATAACCACAGATTACTACAGGAAATAAAGTGGAGACTTTCACGCATGAAAATAGCTCTCAATTCCAAGTTTAGCAGTGATAATAGATATTGTTTAGACTTTCAGCTTTTGTTTTCTTCCTCACAGAATATCAGGCTATGAACTTTAGTTTCAACAGATACTTGATTAGTCTCAAGGGGTGTTTCTTCTCATTTATTGTGCTTTTAATAAAGTGAATCGCTAAATATTTCATTATTTCCAGTTAAGAGCCAGGCTTGCTAGCTATTGAAAAGATACACAACTCAGTACAAATTTAACTCTGCTCTAAAAATGACATATTGTATCTGTCAAACACAATAAAAACATCCTGTTAACATTATAAAGTGAAAGAGACCATCAGTGTAATATGTGTCTGTCTCAGGAATGCACATTATGAAGATGCCAGAGCCAAAAATAAGCCAAAAGTAACTTCACACATATGACCTCATACACATTCCAAACGAACAGCACACTCTAAATCTCAAATCTTCATTTATTCCTCAAAGTTACTTCTTATATGCGTAATGCAAAAGCTATACAAATTTTGTTTTGGACAAAACTAAAGTTTTAAAGGATTTTAAAAATTTTACACAAATAATCTTTACACAAGATTCTGTCTAAGCTTTGAGAAAGTTTTGCCATGTGATTATCTTCTTCTGCATGAAATTTTTGTTTGCCTCAAATTCTCATCATTAGAAAGATTTTTAAGTCTGTAATTGAAGCTTTGACTCAGCCTCAACCTTAGCTTCTCACCCATTAGCTGGATTGCAATCCAGTTTGAATTTTCTTCTTCATGTGAATGTACGAGGCTTTTAATTTACAGCTCATTTATGAGCTAATAAACTTTCTGGTATGATAACAGAAATTCTGTGTGTGTTACATGAATAGTCTTAAATTACTCATTTAATAATATTATTTTTAGTAATATTCTCAATATGTATAGCAGTATTATAAGATCTGATTCATCATTCCTTATTTGAACAAAAATCTGCTGCAAAGAGTAGCATATAAGGTGTGTAGAATTGCACTGATGAACAGATGAAGGCTTCACTCCTCAGTTAGGCATTGCTGATGTTTCTGTTTCTAAAAAGTCTGTGACTAATCCTTCTGATACTGAATTCTTATCCACAGTTCTTTCAATTTTTTTTCTCCATCAAGGATGTCATAGAAATATTGCTATCAGTCTTTAGGATATATCCAACTTTATATCTTCCGCCATGAATTATGCTTTCAGTTTTAACTCATTCCTCCTGGCATAAAGTTCTTTTAAAACGATCTCCCAACCATATCTTTCAGTTCTACAGAACCACCTACACTCTGAGCAAAGTTTCACTACACCATACCTTCTGTGCTTTTCTCACTACGCTATTTTTGACTATATTTTAGCATTTCACAGAGATGTAAAGCTCAAAACACACAGGGCAATCATCACTCTTGCGAACTTTCTGATTTATAGTTTTACTAGAAGCAAAGTGAATGAAAATTCAATAGACAGATGCCTGTTTCCACAAAAAAAAAAATATTTAAGCATTCCTTAAGTATTTCACCTGCTTTCAGATCAAAGTAAATGTACCTCAGTATGTTCTGCCTACAGTATGAAAAAACATCCAGGTACAAATTGTCTCAGATGTATAGCAAGAAAGCTAAGATCATATAATCATATAATCATAGAATGGCTTAGGTTAGAAGGGATGTCTAATTCCAGCACCTTGCCATGGGCAGGGTTACCACTCACTAAATCAGGCTACCCAGGGCTCCACACAACCTGGTCTTGAACACCTCCAGGGGTAGAGCATCCACAGCTTCTCTGAGCAATCTATACCAGTGCTTAACCACCCTCTGAGTAAAAATTTCCTCCTAACACCTGACATAAATTTACCCTCTTTTGGTTTAAAGCCATTCCCCTTTGTCCTATCACTATCAGACAATGCAAAAAAAGTCAGCTCCCCTCCTGCTTGTAAGCTCCCTTCAAGTACTGGAAGACTGCAATGAGATCTCCCTGAAGCCTTCCCTTCTCCTGGCTGAACAACCTCAGCTTCCTCAGCTTGTCTTCAAAGGAGAGATACTCCAGCCCTCTGATCATCTTTATGGCCCTCCTTTGTACCTGCTTCAACAGCTCTGCAACTTTCTTGTGCTGAGGGCCTCAGGGTTGTACACAGTACTCTAGATGGTGCCTTACAAGTGCAGAGTAGAGAGAAAACTATCACCTCCCTCACCCTGCTGGCCACCCTCTCTTTTGATGCAGCCCAGAATACTGTTGGGCAGAAAGGCTCGACACTCCTGAAGAAGGATGTCTTAAAACTGCAGAAACAGGCTACCCCATGTGCTGTAAGATAAGTTGTTGGAGAAGAAGACAGGCGTGGCTAAATGGGGAACTTTTGCTGTGACTCCAAGAAAAAAATACAGTTTATCATCTTGGGAAGAAAGGACAGGAAACTCAAGAGTAAAAGGAAGTTGCTAGGATATGCATAAGGAAAACTAGTAAGATGAAAGTCCAGCAAGAGCTTAATCTGGCCACTATTGTTGAAGGTAATAAAAAATATTTTTACAAATACATTAACAGCAGGAGGAGGGCTGAGGACAGTCTCCATCCTTTTCTGGATGCACTGAATTGGTCCTGCTTGACCAATCTGATCTCCTTCTATGATCAGATGACACTCATAGTGGATGAGGAAAAGGCTGTGGATATAATGTCTAGAGTTTAGTAAGGCCTCTGACTCTATCTCCCACAGTATTCGCTTAGACAAGTTGGCAGCCCATGGCTTGGATAGGTGTAATTTTTACTGGGTAAAATCTGCTGTGATTAAATCCAGATGGCCACTGGTCACTAGTGGTGTTCACCGGGGATCAGTATTGGGACCAGCCCCGTTTAATATCTTTATTGATGAACTGGATGAGATAATTGAGTGCACACTTAGTAGGTTTGCAGATGACATGAAACTGAGAGGAGGAAGCTTTGATCTGTCTGAGAGCAAGAAGACCCTATAGAGAGATCTGGACAGGCTAGATCAATGGGCTGAGGCCAGTTGTATGAGGTTCAACAAGACCAAGTGCTGGGTCTTGCACTTTGATCACAACAATCCATGCATAGCTACAGACTTGGGGCACAGTGGTTGGAATGCTGCACTGAAGAGAAAGATTTGGGGGCATTAGTCAACAGGTCAGCAGCTGGCTGAACATGAGTCACCAGTTTGCCCAGGCAGCCACGAAGGCATTCTGGCTTGTATTAGAAATGGTGTTGCCAGCAGGACTAGGGAGCTGTCCCTGTATCCAGCTCTGGTGAGGCCGTACCTTGAGTACTGCATTCAGTTTTGGGCCCCTCACTACAAGAAAGACATCAAAGCCCTGGAGTAGGGCAACAAAGCTGATGGGGGGTCTAGAGCGCAAGTCTTATGGGGAGCAGCTGAGGGAACTGGGATGTTTTAGTCTGAAGGCACAGGGGAGACCTTATCACCCTCTACAGTGACCTGAAAGGAGGGTGTGGAGAGGTAGGGGGTCAGCCTCTACTCTCAAGTAGCATCAATAGGTCAAGAAGTAATGGCCTTAAGTTACACCAGAGGAGGTTCAGGCTCTGGTTCAGGAGGTTCAGGGCTTGCCCAAGTTCAGATTGATCACATCAGTTGCCCTTCCTTTGTCCACTCATGCAGTTACTTCATCATAGGAGACCATCAGTTTGGGCAGGCATGGTCTGCCTGTGGTGAAGCCATGCTAGATGTCTCAGATCACCTTCTCATCTCACATGTACTTTAACATACCTTCCAGGAGGATCTGATCCATGATCTTCCCAAGCAAAAAGTTGCAAAGTATATAATTTCATTAGAAGTTTTATCAAATCAGTGTGAGAACAATGAAGTAGTAATTTTCATGCCATTGGTCTTGTTAATGAGACACCTTGTTAGAAGGCTTTTGAAAATCCAGGTGGACTTTGTTGTCATCAACAGATGTTTGCTGAGAGCATGCTTAGAGCTCTCTCATATTTCCTTTTTTTTCATTGAGGCTTTTCTCCACTTGTTTGTACTGTTCAATTGTCATTACAAAGCAGGAGCAGCAAATGGTTTTGAATATCTGTGATAATCATTTTCAGGAAGTAATTACAAACTCCTTGTTTCTGATGATTTTCATATTTTTAGTCTGTGTCTCCAATGAGGGCTCCATTCCAGTTTGTTAGGGGGTATGACTTCATTACGCAAAGGTACCCTCCATACCAAAAAGCGCAGAGAGTGGCTCTTCACAGTTTTTCACTTCCATTTCTCACTTTCATTACTTCTTTAAAGATTAAATAAGCAAAACATATTTTATAGAAGTATTGTACAAATGTATCGCTGATAAAGCACATATTGAGATGCAGATCATTTTTATTGCTCTGTATCTGAAATTGAGCTGGATTAATTTTGCAATAAAAGCAGGAGAAAAGAGAACCTGGAACCATAAAATTGGTTTTCCAAGGTTTGCCCCACACTGGATTGTATGCATACTGTATTCCTGATTTCCTATCTTTATTTATGAATTCCTAAGTCTCTCCTTCATATGTGTAGACACAATTTAATAGAAAAGTTTCTTATACTTCAATTTTTAAACCCCCAGCTATGAGGAAAGAGTTCTCCTTCCAAAAAACAGTGACTTAGAAATAGAGATCAGGAGTAGGTTCAGGTTCATGTTCTGCCACTTAACTATAAAGACTATGTGCAGCCTTCTTTATGACTAGAATATATTGCAAAACATACTTTAACTGGATTCAAGGACTGGCCATTTTGAACTGTTTCCAATGATTTCCTGTGGTTTAGTCATACAAACATCATCTGACACAAAGCTGATAAATTTACAATTATACACAATTCCTACAATAACATAGCTAAAATACTGAGAAAGCAGGGGATCATACTTAGATTTCATAATTTATTTCACTTGTACGATCTGATCTGTGTACTATGTTCTACATTCCAAATATTTAACATTCTTATTTAAAAAGTACAAATTATACTGGAGAATCATTGGAAATAAAGATTGCAGTTTAAGAAATATAAAGCAAAGAAAGAAGTACAAATGTTTGCTCAAAAAAAATTATAATTTTTAATATGCAAAACAAGTTTTTTTTACTTCTTTTCTTTGTTTTACATGGTGTCTTTTATTCTCCTAGTTTACAGATATCTGAATGGTGAGAAGATTCTGTTAAATACTGGATTAAGACTTCACATGAACTTTATTATGATGAAGCAACAGATATGTTGTCTGTAAACAGTCACATGAAGCTAAGCTAGAAGAATTATATACAGAAAAAAAAAAAAGACTTGGAGCATCATTTCTTTTATTCCTCCCTGCCTCAGAAAGAACAACAAAAACAGCATCCAGCACAATTTCACTTATTAGTTATGATAATATGTAAATATATATATATGTATAAAGAAAAATCAAGTGTCACCGATAGCACTCGTATTTCTATTCCATTTACACTACTGAAAACACATTTTCTAAAAATCTTGCAGAATTTCCAGTTATGTACATTGATTTCTGAGTAATGAAAAAATAATAAAAAATAGAACAATCAGACATGCTGAGGTTGATTCTAGGATAAGCTTTAAAGGTGGACGTGCAAACTTTTATGCAACACTGATCTGAGGCAGATCACTGAGTATTAAAATAATTTCAATGCAGTATTTTGTTAGAAATGTGGTAGAACTATCAGCTTTATTTGAGCAAAAAGACAAAACAAGTAAAAGCTCAATAAAAAAACCATACCTTTTACTTGAGCAGTACCAGAGGATAATGAAGTAAAATTTACTCTTTTTTTGTCATTAAAAAGTTTTTAAGCTTCATACAGACTCTATGTCTATGAAGAGTTTGACAGCAACAGTATATTGGGAAAATTACTTCTTCAGCATTTCAAGGGCAGAATCAAAACCATATTTTCTTCCAATGCTGACAGAGATCAGTAGAAGGTGTTTTTATACATAAATCAAAAAATTGAAGCATTCAGTACTTACCACTGGCCTTCTCCACTGCTTCCTCTCATCCTCTCTCTCTTGCTTCCCTGGGTAGGCCATTTGCAGCTGATAAACATTTTATGTAGAAACAACACAGCAAGAGAAAAACAAAATAACAACTGCCACTGGGACAGTGTCTAGAATTGGATGTGCAGTCTATCTGTGTAGCCATTTTTTTATGCACACCATTTTAAGAAAAGCTGAGAAACAAGTGCATATATTCAGGATATAAGATTGTCCATGGCTATACATTCCTAAATCTCATGTAATTTATCAGTTTATTTGTTATAGTCACAGCTAGACTTATTTAGCAAGAAGGAACATTACCATAACATCAAAGTTAACAGAGGGAAAAACTGAGAGCAAGATCCTGGCGTTTCTTAACTCAGTGGGAATTTCACCACTGAGTTAGACAGGATTTCACCCCTACTGTTTAACACTCTTTAACAGTGAATATACAGATGGTCACCACAGACAATACTTCCCTGAAATTGTAATACATTTATATAGATTCTTGATCATAACTTTTCAAATTGTACAGACAATAAAATCTACCATGACACCAAAAAAGTATCCAGGAGATACCTGTTTTCAATAAAGATATTGTCTCCTATAAGAAATGATTAAATTGATAGATATTGGGGCATTTGATTAAAGAGGTTTGAAAAACAGTTTGTCAGAAACAGAAATCTGATGCTGATCCAGTGCACAGTGAGAAGCATATGAATTAGCAAACAGCACCAATTGAGAAATAATTTTTTAGTTACAATCATTTTTTTGGAAGAAAAGCAGAACAAAAGCAGAGCCATATGGACTTGCTTAATGAGAATTTTTGGTGTATAATATGCTTCTCTGATTATCTGTAGCTTATGTGACCTTTAATTTTTTTTAATCTAATGAATAATATATATATATATATATATATCACTCACACAATCTGCATTAAGGACCACACCAGCAGAAGTGCATCAAAGCTTCGTGCTGCTTGAACTTCTTATAAAACAGGGTTCTAGTTATCATCTGTTATTCCAACAGATATAAAGAACTGAAAGGCACATGAGGAATTTTTGCTTCATGCAGGTGAAATACTGGCTAGCAGTATGTACTTCCCACAGTTTGAAAGAAAGATATTTCAAGTATGATTGGGAATGTTCATATTGACCAACAGTAACAGGGTACCCATGCACAGTAGTCATGATTGCAACAAAGAAATATCTTCAGCAGTTGCCTTTTCGCTGGCTTTGACCTACCTTGCCCATAAAATTTCTGGAAGCAGTGACAGATTTTAAGAACAAAGAGCAATGCCTTCATATACCACTTACAACTGAACAGTTGTTCGGCAAGGTGTCCATGAATATTTGTTCAATTTAGCAGATAAAATTGCGTGCATCAGTATTAATGACCCTTTTCAATTACTTTATCTAGGCACTTGAATTCTGTTAACATAGCTCTGAATGATAAGCAAATGTTTTAATGCTTTGACCTTCAGCCTCAAATGATACAAATGCTGGTGACACTCTCAACTGGAGGTTACATACCACAGGAAAAGGGAAGTCTGTTAAGAGCTTGTGGAGCTAACATGGTGAATGTAAAATCACTTGCCTCCTCTGATTCCCTTTAGGAAAATCTTTCAGGTGAAGTAGCACAAAAAAGAATTTATGTACATATAAAGGCTTTGGTCACTAATCTCTTTGTCACTTTGGACAATTCTGTAAACTGGCAGTGTTCTATGTCTTTGACTCACAGGAATTGTTGTGTATGATTAGAGTATGAAAGAAGAGTATGAACAGGTTTACAAACACTAATGAGAAACATGAAAACATGCAACAAATAAGAAGAGAGGTTGAGTTACACCTTTGTCTAACTTAGCTTAGCTTGTTTACTTTATAAAATACCTGCATACATTTTACTCATGTAGCAACCTAAATTAGAAATTCTGAGCCCAGCACACTAGCCAGTATAGCACAGTGACAATTTCAAGCAATTTCTCCAATGATAAAATGTATCTCTGAAGGCTTACTGGAGTTCTCATTTATTTTAAAGTTCTTCTATGCTCACAAGGTTTTTAGTCAGCTTTCAACTACTGGAATTAGGACAGAGATGAGTGTTAAAAAAGAACTATGCAGGAAGAAGTGTGTCTCAGTCTCCTCAGTTCTGCCAACATTACTGCATACAGTTTTATTTTGAAAACTGACTAGATGTTTCCAAAAAGACAACAAAGTGAAGTTTTACTAAATATGTGATTAAAAGTGGAAAAATTTACTTGTCAGTCAATCATATATTCAGTGGGAAAAAAGTCAGAAGCATAATAGTATTCCAAAGTGCAGCAGATATGCAATTAATATAAGGACCTATGCAAAACTCAATGATAAAGATGTATATAGTTCAATCACGCAACAGAATATCTATTTTCCTACCAAAAGAACATACCTGTAAATTCATATCATGCTGTCTTCTTTCTACTGTTTATGCTCTTGAAGTGAAAAATAGCTAGTGGGTTTCCTTCATATTCACAGAGCAACAGATTAAACCACCACTGGTCAGTTGCTTTCATTTTTATTGATCCCTTCTCAATTTATTTATTTTTTTTAATGCAACCAACTGTTTACCATAATGTTATAACAGAATAATACAACCTTACAGAGCATCTTTTTTATTACTACCTTTTTTTTTAAAACTCTGGATTGTACAAGCTACAAAAAAAAAGATACGAATCAAAATCACATTAAAATGTACTGTTTTGTAGATATTGAACAGTCAACAGTAATTTCTAATTTTTGGTTAAATTTTATTTGTAAAACACCGGAATCAAATTAATCCCAAGTACAAACACTCTGGATGGAAAAATGAATTTGCCCTATTGATTCAAACAAAAAGACTAAGTCACTTGTAGAAATGCAAGACATATCTCTCATTGCCCATCTCAGAGATGCATTCTAACAAACAAGCATGAAGTGAAACACATGCAGAATAAAATTCTGACCCCTTCAATCTGGCCTTCTTAAAAAATATATTTAGAAGGAGTCATGATGAAGGACTGCAAAGAGTTTAGGGGAGCTTATGACATTAAGGGAAAATACTAAACAAAAAACAGTGGCACATTTTGTAAACAGCTATAATGTATCGCAAAAACAAAAACCTGACTGCCTGCTCAGTTCAAATTTGTCAAAGAAATTTTGCTCCTGGCTTAGCTGAGGTGTCATTTCAATTCAATTTAAAGAATTATAAGTTTACTTTTTTTCTAGCCCTAGGCTGCCGTACATGTGCTGTAATGTTCCTTCTGTCTAATTCTTCTATCAGTCTTAGTCACCGTAGGATAAGATGGGAGGGAAAAACCTATTGCTAACAGAAAGAAAACAACGTTTTATATGATTAATGGAAATATATTAAATAGGAGAGTCACATAAGTCTTTAAACTATTTTATTTTGTTTTATTTTATTTTTTCATTTTTATTTATTCTCTTCTGGTCAGCCTGTATAAAAGTATAAGAACTGTTATTAAAACTATCATTAAGCAAAGTTGTCAAGATTTAACTTTTTTTTTTAATTGAAAAACCTGTGTAATGAAGCAGTGAATTGTAACATAAGTTTAGGATGTTCGTACCTACAGATAATTAAACTACTGAAGAAGGGATGTAAATCTCTATTAAATGTTAATGGCCTTCAGAGATCTAGCTTATAGAGATTAAATCTGGCTACATAACTTCACTAAAATGTTCCCACTAGGGAGAAAAGTATTGGGTTTCACAAGGTAACTGTATATAGCTGACATCTATATACTCAGCTATGGGAAACTCATTCTAGTTTGAATACATAAGCTTAAGAAATAATTTCAGGAACAGTAGTAATTTCTGGTGCTTTCTTAGTATCAGATTAAATCCGTTGGAAATAAAGAACCATCACTCAGAGTACTCCCCACATTTCTTTCCTCATTAGATCATTTCAATTTTTACTGTAGATATCCAAGATGATCCCTGCAATCAGGAAAATTCTAAAAAGCTGGGGACACAGGTGGAGTCAATTATGATTTTTAGACCATCATTAGGATTTTGAAATATAGGTATATGTAAAGAAATTAAAGCTGATTAGCTGCTGAACAACATTAAACATTCAGCATATAGAGTAGAATGAAATTCAACATTTAATAATAGTATATGCAGGATTTAATGGTAGTAAATGTTATGTAACAGAATACAATTATGATTCCTTATTGGAGATTTATATTAGAATAACAGAATCATAGATTGTTTTGAGTCAGAAGGGACCTTTAAGATCATCTAGTTCCAACACCCCTCCTATAGGCAGGGGCACTTCCCTCTAGACCAAGTTGCTCAAAGCCCCATCCAGCCTGGCCTTGGATGCTTCCTGGGAGGGAGCATCCACAGCCTCACTGGGCAACTCCACCCTCATAGTGAAGAATTTCTTCCTAATATCTAGTCTAAATCCACCCTCTTCCAGTTTAAAGCCATTTCCCCTCATCCTGTCACTACCTGCCCTTATAAAAAGTTCCTTCTCAGCTTTTACACGGGCCCCCTTCATGCACTGGAAGGCTGCTATAAGGTCCCCTTGGAGCCTTCTCTTCTCCAGGCTGAAGAGCCCCAGTTCTCTCATCTTGTCTTCATAGGGAAGGTGCTCCAGCCCTCTGATTATCAACTGATTATCTCAAAGTACAATCACTTGGAAATCCCTTTTTGGTTTCATTGGATTTTGGATTTGCAATTTTGTTCTAATCCTCAGAGAATAATTTATTTAAAAATTTGTCTGTTCCACTGGGTGAAGTTCATCAGTTTATCCATTAAGTTCATTAATTTAATACAAAATAATCACCTTCGATATTTTAAAATAATGTCACTGGCATGAAATTTTTATTACATATTTACGAAGTTCAACAAAAGGATTATAATTTCCTTATCTAAATACACATTTTTGGGGTAATTATGTGTGAGTATATTCCTTTCAAATTCTTTTGGCATTTTTCAGAGAAAAATCAGTGTTATAGGTTACTTGATCAGACCGTAATTTTTACAAAAGTAAAAGATGAAATACTGTCTTCAAGCTTTTTAAAGTGCAGATGTTTTTAGTTTACAGGATTTTCTTCACAGGTCTCATTAGATGACTGTGTTCACTGATATTGTAGATTTTCATCCCAGAAAGCAATGTAATCTGTTTCAAAATTTACTTGTTAGCACTTCTGCTGTTGCAGTGATTTCACACAAACTTCAAAAGTTTCTGGTTAGAGTATAGGCAATTCCATCAGTAATGTGGAACTTGGCCAGGTTTTCTGTATACGAAATGAATGAAGGGTTGTTGGGTAAAACAAGACTGTCGTTAGTTAAAAGACTCAGAATGGCCAGCAAACATTATATTCAGATAGACTGAAGTGTCATAGCACAGAGTTAAAACCACCTTTGCTGGTTAACACCAGAGTATCTGCTTCACAAACTGGTCCAGACTAAATAAAGGCCATACATGCAATAAGAGGAGATAAGGTCCTCACAGTACACATAGAGAAGCATCTTGAAAAGGCAGTGTGGATTGTTCCTCCCTTGGTAAAGGACAAGCCCATTTGTGGGATTCCTTTTGCTCAAGGATCCGGGTGTACTTGGTAGGAAATGTAGAAGGACTAGAAAACCCAGTGTATACCCCGAGGAGATTTAATCTTTGTAGAAAATAGTCTATAATTTGAGTTGTGTGTTACAAGAGGAAATACTGCATAAGCCACTTGAACCAATGGAGAATCAGCCTCACAACAGGTGAGGAAAATGCACAAGCAACTCAATCCAAGCTGGTCCTGGCATTCAGCAATCCAATATCCTGCTTCTCCTGTACTGAATGATCACTTTGATAGATTGAGTCCAAAATCATCAACTCTTCACACCAATCAGCTTCAAAAGAGTTATGGAATGGGGGAATAATATCTATGTATACGTCAAGGGTTGGGATATAGTAGTTAATGAGGATACATAAACATGACTGGTGGATGTAAAGATAAGTATGTGGTTTAAGCTGTGAGTGATGGTAAGACAGAATTTCAAGAACGGCAGTAGAATGGGAAAAGATAAAGAAAGATACGGGAGAAAAGACCAAATTTTTGGTATTTGGGGTTTCATATGTAAACAGAAAGGTTTGAGTATGCAACAGAAATGAAAAAGTGCATGATAGGGTTAGTCAGAGAATTCTTACATGTATCAAGTAATGTGAGACAAAAGGATGGCACAAATGCTATGGAATAATGGGTTGAGATTGTATTAGATCTAGCTGGGATATAGATAACTTGCTTCACAGTAGCCTGTATGGTGTGATTTGCATTTGGGACAAAAGCGGTGTTGAAAGCACATCAGTATTTTTTGCTGTTTCTCAACAGTCTTTAGAGTGTTGAGGTTTTCTTCCTTCCATTCCATTGCTCCAAGCTGCTGGACTGGAAGCGGACAGGAAGACGGAAGGGGACAAAATCAGGAAAACTGATTCAAAATGAATAGAAAGATATTATGTAACATACAATTGCATGTTCTGCAATAAAATCCCAGAAAAAGACAGAAAATGGTTAACGCAGTTACTGAATTTATGGAGCTGTTATGCTTGTTGAGGCCCTGCTTCCCAGTCAGGGGTTGCACATTTTGCTGCCTTTTGAAAGTAGTAGATGAAATTCTTTATGCCTTGCTTGCACGTGTAGCTTTTGGTTTCCTTATTAACGTGCCATTTTACTCAATGCACCAGTCTTCTCACCTTTCTATTTTTAACTGGCCCTACAGCAGAGAGGAGGGAATGAGAGTTGTCAGGGTGGGTGCCTGTCTGCTGGCCAGGGTCTACCCACCATCATCTTTCAAGGAAATATTTCAAAAGGTGTTTCACAGCCTCTGAATGATCATATCATAGAAGTATAGGAAAATCCTGTGAAAATTGACCACATAACCCTGGAAAAAAAATAAATTTCCCAAAGCAGTTGCATGAGGACAGCAGCTTAGTGAGACTAAGGACTTAAAGATCCATTCTTCCAATCTTATATAAACATACTCTGTATTTTATCTCTAATGTTTTCTTACCAACTAAGAGTTAAGTGTTTTATGGTTTAATTTATTTGCTTAAGTCTTAAAGTTTCCATGATAGTTTCTAAAAGACAAAAAGCAAATTCCACTCTCCTGGGAATTTTCAACTGACCTGTTCAGTTTTGCTGGCTTTTGAAAGGGGAGTCTAACTGGAAGATTTCCTTAATTAAGATCACTAGATTTTATGTCATCTGTGACAGTCTTGCTTTTTGGAGCTATCATCCCTCCAAAAGACCTTGGAAATGTCTTTTGAAAGCATTCCCTTTATTCTCAGCCCTTCTACAGTGTTAATATTAGATATATCTTGGAGTATGCATTCCACAGTTAAATATTCTGCCAAGAACTTAAATAATACATTTTGATACAAAGGATATACTAGTCCATTCCAGAAGCTTCCATCATCAGACTTTTTTTTTATCTGACCTGAAATCTTATTTTGACAGTTTCCTATACTCTGGCCTCTTAATATTCTCCTATCTGATGTTCTGCCATTCTTTTATTTCTGCCAAGCAAATTGCTACTGATAAAATTTCTCTGAAGAACTGTGAAGACATGACAGAAAAAAAACAAACAAACAACAACAAAAAAACACCACTATAACGTATGAAGCAGTCATGCAAAATTGTCATAAACATTTACTAGCATAGGCAAAAAATTGACTTGCTTGTCTTCAGTAAAATGATTGGCAATAATTTAAAAGTCAATAATATTTTGCCCAGAAACATGCTTATGTGAAGAAAAGTTCGTATAAATATCTAATCTCTCAAAAAGTGAAAGAACAGAAGAGATGTATGTGAAAAAAGAAACCTAAGAAGACATTTTGCTTTTCAAATATCTTTATAAACAATCATTTCTGCAGAGACAATCATTGAGCTTCCTGACACATAATAAACAAGTATTCCTTATTTCAGTTTTAGAAAAGGAATAAAGATCTTGTTCAAGCTCACAGTACATGTTTATCTCCTTCTAAGCAGTAAATTGTCCATAATATTCATGGCAGACTTGGTCTTTCATTTTTCCATGCACAAGAAAGAAAACACAGAAGGAGATAGAGTGTATTCAGATTCCATCCCAAAACGATGTTGACTGATCAAAACCAGCGAACTAGAAGAAACCTAAGAGATAGAGTTTTGTTTTCCTTTTCCATCTACTAGGCAAAAGTACTTCTTTAAAATGTGCAATAATTCATTTTAAATAATTACATCTGATAGTTAATTGTCTTCAGTTTTACTGCAAGTATTAACTCATGAAGCAGACTGAAAAGCAATACAAAAACAAAACAAAATTTTCAAAGTATATTGTAAACATTAAAATGAAGTTCCATATCACCTGTTACTGGCATACCTAAGAGCTATCTAATGTCAGTGCTTTTTCTTGTCTTTACTGCTAGAATTTTCAAAGCATCTTTTTGACTTAAAATAATCAATCTATTAAAAAAAAAGGAATTTAAAGACTATTGAATTTTCAAAAGAAGTAGGGCATGTACTGGTTCTGAAAATTTGACTTGAATAGTATCATTTGAGTTGAAGACTTAAATCATGGAATTATAGAATCATAGCATGGCTTGGGTTGGAAGGGATCTTAAAGATCTTCTAGTTCCAACCCTTGCTGCAGATAGGGTTGCCAACCACTAAATCAGGCACTAGATCAGGCTGCACAGGGCTCCATCCAGTCTGATCTTGGACATCTTCAGGGATGGGACATCTATGACTTCTCTGGGCAGCTTGTTTCAGTGCATCACCAGCCTCTGAGTGAAGAATTTTCCCCTAACAACTAATCAAATGCTGAAAGATATCACTGAGATAATATGGTCTGATTTCTTCAAAAATATGATTTTTCGTAGGAGTAACTTGTGACAGTAGTTGATTGCTGTCATTCTGATGTGATCAAAAGTTCTCACAAGAGGAGCTAGAAAGCTTATAAGTTATCTAGAGATAGCTGTTTCTGTGGGAGGTGCTTAAAAAATTCATCCTAAAGATAAAATTTTGTCTGTGAATTTTACAAGGTGAGTTTTCATAGAATAATAGAATCATGGAACAATTTGGGTCAGAAGGGAGCTTTAAGATCATTTAGTTCCAACCCTCTTCCTATAGGCAGGGACACCTCCCTCTAGACCAGGTTGCTCAAAGTCCCATCCAGACTGGCCTTGAATGCTTCCAGGGAGAGGGCGTTCACAGCCTCACTGGGCAACCCATTCCAGTCTCACTACCCTCATAGTGAAGAACTTCTTCCTAATATCTGGTCTAAATCTACCCTCTTCCAGTTTAAAGCCATTTCCCCTTGTCCTGTCACTACATGTCCTTATAAAAAGTTCCTCCTCAGCTTTCCTGTAGGCCCCCTTCAGGTACTGGAAAGCTGCTATTAGATCTCTTCGGAGCCTTCTCTAGGCTGAACTGTTGTTGGGCTCTGATTACTGTCCTTAAAGTTACTCAAAGTTTTACAATGAGTTTTTACCTCAGATATATTTCCAGTTGCTGAAAACACTTCTTCTTGGGTACAATCTTCACAACTCTTATATTTGAAGAAGTTTTACTCATCCATAAAGTTTAATTACCTTAAACTCTTCTTTGAGTTTTGCTGAATTACATATTTTCAAAAAAGTCACACAGAGACACATCAAAAAAAGTAGTTCTGAAAAAAATTATCCTTAGTGCTCTTACCTGAAATAATAAGTCAAAAAGCATAAATATACAGAGGTCACTAGAAAAGTATTGTCTCCTACTTATTTCCATGGAAACTGCAACATATACAAAGGGCACAGCACTATTTGATAGAGCAAATTCTCAGATACAAAACACTGTTTTTCAACATAGTCCTCACCATTAGCTATGCATTTTCACCAGCCATCGACAAGATCCTGCATACCACACTTGTAAGAATCTGCATCAACAGAGGTGACCCACTGTCAGTGTCACCGTTGCTGAAGCGCACCACCCACCACCTCAGTGTGCTCTCATCCACTGGTTGCTTTCCATAAACATTCGGTACACAATGGTGAATGTTAATAAGTGCAATGTTTTCCACATGGAGGAATTCACACACCTTTGCTTCAGACTTTCATGTCAGATGCCATTTTGTCAGACTGTACCTCTGCTACCATCTGTCACATAGCAACAAAACTGAATGGGATATATGTGAGAAGGTTCAACCTTTACTGCCATACTACCAACATCTGCCTCTGATGTCATAAGTCAACCTAATAAAATAGGAGGCATTACTTTTGGTGCAGATTTCATATATAGATAAAAAATAGAAATGTTGTGGCCATCTTTATTAGGGTTACAGTATTGGTGGTAATGGGAAGAGCAATTATCATCTAGCTGGACTCATACAAAGAATTTGATGCTGTCCCACATGACATCCATGTTGCCAAATTGGAGAGAAATGGATTTGACAGATTGACCACTTGCTGGCTAAGAAATTGGATGGTCACACACAAAGTGTTGTGGATAATGCCTCAATGCCTCAAATGGTATTGAGACTGGCTCTATTTAATATCACTGCTGGTGATTTGGACAGTGGGATTGAGTGTCCCTTCTGTAAGACTGTGGGTGACAACAAGTTGTGTAGTGCAGTCAACACACTGGAGTGAAGTCAGTAGCATCATAGAGATTTTACTGTTGCTTTTGATTTCATTTACATATTTGGACAGCAGGAATACATGACAACACAACTTTCAGGCATATGAAACAGAGAAAGAGATAAAAAGTGCATAACTGTTTAATGGTTTTCGACAATGTGTCTTTGGCAATATTTTTTTTCCACTTGTTTTCACTGTTCAGACAGTACTGACCTTTTTTGGCTTTTTTTTTTTCTCTAACTTACTCACACCTCTAATATGTACAAGTAGTCCCATCTTTGCAGCTACTTTTGAACTTCATACTTTCTTCAAACAAAAATTCTGTGGAGACATCCGTACTTTGTCTAAAATATGTCCTGTTATCTCATACTTTTTTTTTTTTTTGGTTCTCAAGTTTTGCATTTCTTAGTTCTTTCCTGATTTGTTTATCTACAGAATGTACATGAACACTGTTAATAGCACTGAAGGTTTGAATTAGGATTAGTACCCTTGGATTAAGCACAAATTATTGGTATGTAAAAAGTATTAGAACATTCAAATGTCTATTCTCAGATCTTTGATGAAGATAATAGAATTTTGGACAGGAAGACAAAGCAAATTGTGAAAAAAATCTGTTAAGTTTGGTTGATCCAAAGCACATGTCCTTACTT
The DNA here is from genome assembly GCA_024606505.1 of Aquila spilogaster. Lineage (NCBI taxonomy): Eukaryota > Metazoa > Chordata > Aves > Accipitriformes > Accipitridae > Aquila > Aquila spilogaster. The sequence continues at coordinate 18,645 of JANHGO010005579.1, forward strand.
GTCCTGTCTATATCTAATTTACCCTGTTTTGTGGCAGCTGTACCTTAAAATAAACATTTCCATTCAGTGAGTCAATGACAGAAATTAGGTCTCTTTTTTGTGTTTCATTCCACTTACAGAGTGCTGCTGCTGTATACAGCCAGTTGCTCAAGAATATCATCTTTCTAATTCTATTTTATTTTTCACCATTGATCTCATCAACATAACTCCATTAGTAGCAACAATTCAAGCACTTAGACAAATTTCCAAAGACAATACCACTCTTAAAAACTAAAATAAATTCAGAGTGTATGTAAGATAATCATTACAGTATAGGCTATAGGAAAGCTTACAGATATCAAAATGTGACCTGTTACAGCTAGGGAAACTGGAGCAGTGCAATAGTATGTTCATAGATGTTTGCAGGAAGCTAGGCGTGAGAATAATGAGCTGAATGTATGCAATCTGACACAGAATCAAAGGAGATCTGTGTAAGGCAATAGTTGTATTGTGAGGGAATGTGAGCCAGGAACTTTCCAAATATATTATTTGAACTCTACACGTTTTTCTGCTAGTGACAGAAGTTTGAGTGTATGCCTAGTTTATGGACAAAATAACATACTAATTAAATTTGCATCTGATATATGGATGACAGATGGCAACACATAGAACATAAATGATTTGCTATATAAACAACTGATTTAATTTTGGAAGTGATGCCAAGGCCTATGGCCACTAATTTGAGCCCAAGTAGTGGTCACCAGACTCATGCTGACTTGTGGTTATTAAGTGGACAATTACCAGCTACAGCAAACTGCAGTTGATGTATATAGTGATATAACCATGAGATATCTCGGATGTAGCAGGGGCTTCCATTGTTTCAAACTATTACTTCAACACTAAACTACATGTTTTATGACACTGCACAGCAGACATTGTGATTCTGCATCATGTGCAACAGAAATGATGCTCAAGCCAGTATTTATAATTCTCTGCAAAGCACACCCATTACCCTTGACTGACATAAGAAATGAGAAACATATGACAATGATAAAAAAATTTAGCTCTGTAGACATACAATACATATTAAAGCTATTTATACATGTAACAGATAAATATTTAGAAAAATTAGACATCAGGATGACCAGGAGGAAAAGAAATCAAACCAAAAATGATGGTACAATATTTATTTAATCATGGATCAAAGTACATCGCAAATTGCATTCTGTGCATCACTGGAAATTTCCCATCTTAATAACTGTGGGATATCTTCTTTTTTAATTACGGGGATCCGTCTAATCTTTCCTGGAAATCTGAATCATGAAATGATAATCAGAAAATTCATATTTCTTTAAAAAGCATCATTACAGCATTATAGAATTTCAAGTAACTTATGAGTTGAAATTGCATTCCCAAATTCAGTTATGTGTATATATAAGAAGGATTTGGCCATCTGTTTTATTATTCATACATAACATCAGTCTGCATGGATAAAAGTTGTTCAGAACTACTTAATATATTAATCTGACAAATAATTAAGTTGTATATGTATATTGGTTGTACTTATTGATTGACACTGTATTTGCATTTAGTAAAGAAGTCTGGCTAAATGTAAGTGGAACATTTTCATTTAATTTAAATAATCTAAGCCACATTTACTGTGCATCTTCCCCAAGCTTCTAAATTTTCTTATCCTGAATATTGTTCCATTAATATTATCAACACAATCTGCTGTCATATTGCAGGTAACTACTTTTCAAACTGCAAAATAATCTACTTTTAGATTTAAAAAAAAAAAAAACTCCTTTGCAGCAATGACACAAATATTTTTCTGATTACTGTCTCTATGCCATAACTGGTGCAAATTTCTGTCCAAATAATTTATGCTACATTTTTGTGGTTTTGTTTTGTTTTGTTTTGTTTTCCATTTAATGTTCCTATAACATCCATGGTGAATAATTTGCAGTTGATCTATCCTACAAAGAGTCCATGACTGAGGGAGAGGCAGGCATATGATTAAATGGCTATTTTCTGTGCTATTCGTCCACACCAACTACTTAATGTTGCTGTAAAAAGTAAGAGTCAGAGAAGATAAAGTCATGTTTTATTTTCCTTCCTTCAGTCCTCCAAAGCACTTGGTTCTTTTTGCCTTCTGTAAATTGCCTGGCTGACCTCCATCACATGGTGAGAAAGTTTTTGTCAATGCAGAACATGCAGGAAGAACTATCAGTGCAGAACATGTAGGAGGAATTGCGTGAGCAGACCGTCTAGGAACTACTGAAAAATGACAAAGCTTGTAGATCGTCATAATATACCTAGCACTAGGTTCAGAAAAATCTGGGGAAAGAAACAAAAACAAAATAACAATTAATTAGAAAAATACAGAAAAAAAAAACCAAAACACCTTTATTGGGGGACATAAATGTACCTACACAAAAGAACGAAATTCAGAACATTTTCTATAATACAAAGAAAATAAAGAATGTGAGGAATTTTTTTTAATTGAAATTAATTCAAATATTTTGGATTTTTTGAAGAAAGTATAATCTAAGTTGATGTTATCAGAAGTTAAATATTTTGCTACTTCCCAGTGGGAAATGAAAACACATAAAAGAAATGAAAATCTCTTTTGGAAAATGATAATAGTGTGAAAATTGTGTTTTTACTTGAGAAAATGAATTCAAGTGAATTAGCCTGAGGAACTATAATAGAAGGCTTTCTTTATTATTGAACTTTTAATAGGATCGAACTGTAAACATAGCCTTTTTTTTGTTTGTTTGCTTGTTTTCTCCCATATTGCTATTGTATGTGAGCACTTTTCTAGTTTTTACAGAATAATTCTTTCAATAAGTATGCTGAAATGGAAAACTATAATAATCCATTTTTCATTTGAGTATGAACCACGTCCAAATGTTCAGTTGGAATTTTTTGTGACATACTTCTTTTTTTTTCCACTAAGCCTCAATTCAAAAATGGAAACTAAGGCTACAAGGGCTGCTCCAAAAGTAATGCCTCCTATTTTATTATGTTGACCCATGACATCAGAGGTGGATGTTGGTGGCATGGTAGTAGAGGCTGAACCTTCCTACCTACATTTGATTACATTTTGTTTCAATGTGACAGATGGCAGCAGAGGGGCAGTCTGACAGAATGGAGTCTGACACGGAAGTATGCATAAAGAAAAGGTAAAAGGTGTGTCACTGAATTCCTCCATGAGGAATATATGGGACCCACTGACATTCTTCGATGCTTGCTGAACATCTATGGAGAACAAACAATGGATGTGAGCACAGTGAAACGATGGGTGGTGCACTTCAGCAGTGGTGACAGTGACAGTGGGTCACCTCTGCTGGTGCCGATTTTTATAACTGCAGCATGTTCATGGCTGGCAAAAAAAGCATAGCTAATGGTGGTGACTATGTTGAAAAATAGTATTTTGTATCTGAAAATTTGCTCTATCCAAAAGTGTTATTACGCTTTTTGTATCTGCTGCAGTTTCCATGGAAATAAATAGGAGGCATTACTTTTGGAGTGATCTGCACCCATTAAAAATAATAGACAACAATTTCCTTGGGACATACATTGAAAAAATGTCATTTGCTTTGGCATAACAGCTGCTTTTCTCTTCTATGTGTTTCTCACTGTAATCAAATATAAAACAATCTCAGTTTTGAATTCATCCTTTTAAATCGTCTTTAGTTTCAGTTACAGTGCATTTTATTTGCTTTTAAATTAGATTATATTTTACATCTTTGATAACTTTATTTGAATTCAATGAATTTACAACTACATATATTTTGATATGAATGTAATTACATAACAAAAATATTTTTCTACAATTTGTTAGGTGCTTGAGTGTATATATTACTGTCAGTTTCTGAAATCTTCAGAAATTGATCAAATTTCTAACAATTTCCTATCACAATTTCGGAAAGCATATTTGCACTTGTGTAAAAACTACTCCATATTATGTTGCAGCATCATTTTTTATCTTTTATTGTCTTCTTATTTTCTAAAAATTTCAAATAATTTCTAAAACATGAACTATGCCAAAATTTTTAGAGAAGGTATAATATATGATCAATTAACTACCTGCTTACTTAATTATTTATGCCATTGCAGTCCTCCGTTTGGGGAAGCAATTGACAGTTTTTATCTTTAGGATTCTTCTTTACAGAAATTTATTCTGC
>JANHGO010005580.1:0-22812 GCA_024606505.1 Aquila spilogaster
TAACTTTTATCATTTTGCTTACGTTCTCTTTGGAGATCAGAATTTCAGTTAGAATCAGTTAAAGAGGAAGAAGCTTTTCATTTAATCAGCAAATAATGTCTTCACGCTCACGTGATGTCTTTTTAGGAAATACTGTAAAGAATTTTTTTCTTCCCTTGAACACTTGTGTGGGTGAAGTAAAGACAGGCTTTCCAAAAGAGCTTTCCAATATTTAAGCTTATAATGGTGTCATACAGACAATGACTATGGCAACCTGGCTACGAGAAGCAAACAATAGATCATTACAGTTAACAACAGCTTAACTAATGACTGCATTCTGATTTACAGATAGGTAAGACTGGAAATTAATCATTATATATGTATGTGCAATTAATGCATTGCATATCCTTTTTCTTTCTTAGAATTTTGTCTCAGATTTTTGAGTTGCAAGGTCAGATCCAACCATAAATAATTAGTTTTGAGTGGAGCTGGGCAGTAACCTCTTTTCCCATCCCAAGGGAATTGCTGAGCTTTTGAAACTTTCCCATCTCAAATTGAAACAAAGAGTGTTTTCATGTGCCATCTCTGTGTCTTCCATTGCAAAAGTCTGGATCAGCACAGTTGGAGGATTTTTCATTATTTTCAGCTTTTAAAACAAATATTTTTTGTTTGATACACTTCTTTTGACATGAAAAGCAAATAAGTATGTTCAGAGAATTTCAACATAAAAAATTATTTAGTTTTCTTTTTTTTCAAAAGGAATAATTTCTTTAAATCGACCCTTTTATGCAATTAATTTCCATTTCAACATATTAATATCTCCACAAAAAATTTCCTCACCTTTTCTTGATATTGCGAGTTTCTAGTTTTTTCATATTTCTGTTATTCCATAGGTTCCACATGTCTGCTGAAGAGATTGGGTGCAATGGGGATGGTACAGAATCCGTAAGAACTTTGCCTAGATTTGTTTCTTAGCTGCAAAGCAACTTTAAGTTAAACATTGGTCTGTTGCTTCTGCTAGGCAAGATAAACCAGAGGACAAGCTAAAAGCACAAGCTTTGGTTATTTAACTACAGTAGTCCAAAGCAGATACTAGTTTTGCTGACAAGAAACATCAGTTCTGTACTCAGGTATGAATTTATACAGCACTTATCATCACTAGATCAAAATCACTTGGACATATGATAGTTTCAATTTGTATCAGCCTTTGAGAATGTGCATATGTCAATACAATGAGACCATTATGTTACCTGGGACTGCCTTAATAGTTGTTATTTTCCAAAGGTGTCCATTCAAGGATACTTGAATGACTGAATATTTTGAGAAGAGTGGGGGTGTTCTTTGCTCTCTCTCTCTCTTTTCTTTTTATTTTTTTTTCTTTAATAATTTGAAAAAAAAAAAAAAAGCATGGTAAATGATTGGTGAAAGCCAGACAATTAATAGTTTAGAATATGTGGGTCAAATGGTGCTGAGGCTGAAAGCGTTTGGCTCCATAGGAAAAATGAGCATGATGAAAACAGCCCTCAAATTATGAAGATTTTGGTTGTGTGCGGACCATGTTCTTTCAGCAGTGACAACGGCTGTGTTTCAGATAGGAAACAAACTCGTAAGACCCCCTTATTTTTTGAAAAAAAAAACCCAAACCAAAACAGTTGTTGGAAGAGAACTGTTGAAAGGAAACATCTGGAGGAAATGCCAGTGCAATTTCAATCTTGTCTTCAGGATATCATAACTTACATTTTCCAGGATGTGATACTGTGCTTCATCAGACAGCATCTTAATGAGATCATACCTCTGAATATGGACTCCAGGCCACCTTTATGAAGCATGGTAATCATTATGTCTGATTCTGCTTCCTGAGACAGTATATTAGAAATACATCTCATCCATTGGTCATTTCTTTGATGCTAGCATGGAATCCTAGATATGCACAGAAATATTACTTCACAAACTCCAAATCTATGTGAGGATGGAAGCAGGCATCTCTAACTAGGAGCCAGCCCTGAGATATCAACAGAGGTGCAGAGAAAAGCCTAAGGCAAGCGACAGCTAAATCCAGGACAAAACATGATAAGAAGGAATTATGGTAGAAGGCAGTGAAAATTCAGTGCTTTTGTATAGCCATACACAATGTGACACTTCTGGAATTTTTCAGAGGAGATGAAGAAAGGAGATCATTCTAGCTTGTTATGTTCGTTATGTACGTACATTAGTATTGTTCTAGCACTCCTTCCATGGATACTCTTAGTATGATTACAAAAACCATCCATTCCCCATAATGCGCCTTCATTGATTTATTAACCTCTTTAAAAATTAGGGAAAACAAAAACTTTCTGGCAAGCTGTCAGAGCTCTAGTTGTTAAAATATTGACTTATAATGTCCTTGGTACTGGCATTACCTTCATAAGTAGTTATTTACTAGCTGTGTTTCTACAATTTCATAGTAATCAGGTCCAATAAAAGTTTAGACCCTCACGTTTTAAATGTAAAGAATTTTCATTGGCTTGCAGGAACAAGACCAATCTGTCGTGTCATCTGCAAGAGTTTTTTTTAAAGTTACAGTCTCATATTCAAGGAAAATGTAAGAGTATTGAGACTAGGCAGAAAACAAACTATGTAGAGAATATACTACTAAGAGTTCATCCACTTACAGGTAAACTTAGTTGTCCCCATTCCTGTTTTTTGCTGAAGTAGGCCGTGTCTATTTATCTGGGGGGGGGTCAGGTCTGTATAGTGATCTACATAATAGGCACCATAAACAATGTTACATCTTGTTGCTATAAACTTGTAATGAAATGAAACAATGAGCTGCTGTCCTACTTAAAGAAGTTTCTCTGAGTTGTCTTGGCTCTGTTTTAGAGTACTATATGTAGCAGCTTTAATATTTTCTTTTTTAGGTTTTGATTTTAACATATCCTAATTCTCAATTTCATTCTGAAACGTTGTAATCGTGGCTGGACATACTTGAAATGTATGTAGCCTTTTGTGCACTTGCAAACTCTACAGACTTAACACCCAATATACATGTATGAGCTATGTACATATGTATTTTAATCTCATATTTCCATGGGTATGTCTTCTGTTGCAAAATGGACCTGGAGCATTCATAGCATAGTCTTATACTCTTTCATTAACTTATTCTAAAAATTTGCACACCTTACATACATAGGCATCAGGTCTGAAAAAAGTTATTCTCCTTTTTCAGTGAGTGCTTATCATACCTGAGCAGGTGCCCCAAAGTATAGTCTGTACTGGGAAGTGAATACTCTGACTGCATTGCTCCTTCTGTTACCAAAGAATATTAATATTCAGCTCTTTGTTGCTAAAATACATCACCCCCAAAACAATTGTGTGTTACAGCAGCACAATGAGCAAGATGCTTTAATAAACAAAGGCTTCAGCAAAAGGGCCTTCCTATAAAAGCAATATTATATTATAATTCTAAGACATCAGTGGTTTCCTAAGGAAGTGGTAAGATAAACCATTTTTTTCTTTTTAATGAGACAGTACTTCCAAAAGTCAGGGAAAGACAATATGTCTGTCTTCCACGTCGTTGTGGTTTGCCTCCAACTAAGCATGCTAATCTTTTTTGTTGTGGGGGAGAACTGTAAAGACATGCATCAGTTATTTTATGCCAAACGCATAAACGTTTATATAGAAGCAGAATGAACAGTGAAACTGATTATTTAATAACTCCGATAGCACAAATGATTCAGAAAATCCCTCATGTCCTGGAGGACCATGCAAGCATGTGTTCAGCTGTAGGACAGCCCTGAATTTTAGTGAACGTAAAGTTGAGCTCATACATGAGTATCCTGATTAGAGACCCAGTGACTGAACTTGTACCAGCTCCTAGCTTTCATTTTGAAGCTGGTTCCCCCAGCTGTATTTGTTTTCCCCAGCTCCTGCATCAGAAGGCTCAAGGGGTATAGCCAGGTCCTGCACGTGTTCCCCACATTTGGCTCCCCCATCTCTTCTCCAGGTTGAAGAAGCTTGGCCTAATTCGTAACTCCTTGCATGGAAGCCGTTATGCCTTTAATGAGTCCTTACTGAAAGGTTGTTTTCGGTGTCCGTGGCAAGGTGCTGGCAGCAGGGCGGCTGCGGGGTGGCCTCTGTGGGACGAGGCCAGGGGCTGTCCCATGCTGGACACAGCTGCTTCCAGCTGGTTCCAGCCAGCTCCCCAATGGACTCCCTGCAGACTGGGCCGATCAGCAAAGCTGGTGGCGCCTCTGAAAATATCGAACAAAGGGCAAAACACTGCACAGGCAGTGAGGTGTGAAGGGGAAAAGAATGAGAAACAGCCCTGCGAACACCAGGGTTAGGGAAGGAGGAGAGAGAGGAGGCACCCCAGGTGACAGAGCAGAGACTCCCCTGCAGCCCGTGGAGAGGAAAACGCCATAACAGATATCCAGACTGCGGCTCATGGAGGACCCCACCCTGCAGCCAGTGAGGCATGTTTTCCTGACAGGAACTGTGGCCATGGGGAGCCCATGCTGGAGCAGGTTACCCTGACAGGAATTCTGGCCCTGCAGAGCCCACAATGTAACAGATTTTTCCTGACAGGAGCTGTGGCCCATGGAGATCCCATGCTGGAGCAGGTTCTCCTTACAGGAACTGTGGCCATGCTGGAGCTGGTTCTCCTGACAGAAACAGTGGCCCATGGAGAGCCCACGCTGTAGCAGATTTTTCCTGACAGGAACTGTGGCCATGGGGAGCCCACGCTGTAGCAGAGTTTTCCTGACAGGAACTGCAGCCATGGAGTGCCCACGCTGGATCATGTTCTCCTGACAGGAGCTGTGGCCATGGGAAGCCCACGCTGTAGCAGAGTTTTCCTGACAGAAACTGCAGCCATGGGGAGCCCACGCTGTAGCAGAGTTTTCCTGACAGGAACTGCAGCCATGGACAGCCCACGCTGGAGCAGGTTCTCCTGACAGGAACTGCAGCCATGGAGTGCCCACGCTGTAGCAGATTTTTCCTGACAGGAACTGTGGCCATGGGGAGCCCACGCTGTAGCAGAGTTCTCCTGACAGGAACTGTGGCCCTGGACAGCCCACGCTGGAGGTGGTTCTTCCTGACAAGAACTGTGGCCCTGGAGAGCCCACATGGGAACAGATTTTTCTGAGAGGGACTGTGGCCCTGGACAGCCCATGCTGGACCTAGTACCCCTGACAGGAGCTGTGGCCCTGGCAAACCCACACTGTAGCAAGTGATCCTGACAGGAATTGCACCCATGCTGTAGCATGTTCTCCTGACAGGAACTGTGGCCCGTGGAGAGGAACTGGAGTCAGGGAAAAATGTGAGAAGGAAGGAGAAACAGTGAGGGACTCATGTACTCACAATAACCCCACATTCCCTAGGGCGTGGTTGGGGTATATAGAGGACCTGGGAATTAAGGAGTCAAGTTGAGTCGGGAAAAAAAGTTATGGTGGTGGGGAAGGTGCTGTTTTAATTTGTGTTTGTTTCTCACTCTCCAGATCTATTTTAACTGGCGTGAAATTATTTTTCTCCATGTCAATTCTTCTTTTCCTGATGACAGTAACTTATAAATGACCTCTCTGTCTTTATCTTGACCGACAAGGTTTTTCATCGTACTTTCTCCCCTTGTCCTGTTTGAGAAGGGTGACTGAGAAAGCAGTCTGCTGAGAAGCAGACTGAGAAAGTAGCTTGTCAAGGTCAAGCTACCACAAAGTTCCAGACCTTTTCCAGTTCCACAATACTGCTCTCAGTGTAAAGGGACTAGGGCTGTAAAATTTGAGGTATAACCAATATTCAGGGCAATAATCAAGATATAAGTGAATGGATTTATATATTATCATGAAAATGTTCTCTGTTTAACTCTCTTTCTTTACTAAAACTTGATTTGGCTTTTTTATTTACTTTTTTGATACAGCTTACTATGACAGTCATGATGAAAGAAGGCTTAATCAAGGTCTAGTACATGCAGAAGACTCAAGCTAGTTCTTCATAATGAAGCGGTAAGAAACCACACGTTATTTGATTTTTCCAGACTTTAAAGTGATGTGGAATTTCTCATATGATATATAAGCAAAGGATCCCGCTCTTGGTTACACAAATATCTCCCTGGGGTTTACAGCTATTACAAGCTCAGTATTATACCTTGCAATCTTGCCTCTGATAACCCTTCCTTACCATGTCTTGCCCTTGAGAATCCTCCCTGGGCTGTACAGAGGGTTGAAGAGTTCAAAAAGGGCTGAGGATCTTGTACTAAATATGTGAATTTGTATCAGTTTTAGATAAGATGAGTGAAGAATCTACAGCATAGTATTTATTACATAATGATTAGAGATATGAAAATGCATCATAAGTTTTAGAACAAAGGCTTTTCTTATTTTAGGCAGAGTACAGTTATCTTTTTGTGGTCTGTCATAGCTTTAGAGCAAGTGAAAAGATGTACTAATGAAAAAATCACACCTATATTTAAGCATCATCATAAGCCATATGTAATAACACTTACAATTTTATATAAAAAATGATATGGGTATTAACCTACCATGTAAGAAGAGAACAAAAATAACTGAGCCATCTTCTTTCTTGTGACATACCTGAACCACAGTTTTATCTTCATTCTTACTGCCAAGATTATTTCATGTACACAAACTGTTCATAAATGAAGTAATGTCTACTTTTTTGAAATTAAAAATCCCAAACTTAGACTTGTGTCATCTCCTTTTTCAGAAGCTTTTTGAATATTCACATTGTGTTGGCTGCTTGTTCATCTTTCATGGTTTAGATCTTGAAAATGTCATTAGATGCAGTTTATGAAGACTGTGAAATCAAATAGCTCTAGTTTTATGTATTTCCAGGGGGTCTGGTGTTTGAAATTAAGGAAGCCACGTGTATCAGTCTAGTAGTACAATTCTGCTCCGAAAAAGATACTTGGGTCCAGTGTTCGTGGTCATTCAGTTCGATATACCCATAAAATGCTAAATATTTTTTAAAGAAATCTCTGTGAGACTTTTCCATAGAAAGGGAGATCCAGTGCTTCTGAAATCATTAGGAAGCTGCAATGACTGTTGGACTTCAAGCTTATGGTAGATGAATAGAGAAGAATAGAACAATCCCAGAAGTTAATGGTAGTAGAGGGCTGCTTTCCACAAGGGAAAAGAATTGCAGCTTTTCAAATGTCTCCGTGTTTAAAGGAACAAGCTGACTGATGGAAACCTTAGTGCAAATGTCAGTGTTCCCTGAAGCTTGTTTTATTCATGTGCTCTTCGAGAAACTGCTTTGTAAAATGAACTTTTTTTTTTTTCTATTAATCATTGTTTATGCCTGCTAACTTTTAAGTATAAGCAATAGGTAATTATTCACAAGGGATGTTGCTTTTCCTTCATTTTCATATTTATACAAAAGATAAAGCAAAAAGAAGTATTGGCATTAAAATTTCACAGAAAAAAAGAAATCATCTGGAAACAAAAACATTTTGCTTACAATCATTAATTGTTTGGGGTCTGTTACTGCAATGAGTCCTTTATGTGCAGAAGATAGATATAGAATGTAGATATAGATGTAGCTATAGATACAGATGTATATGCACACATACACCCACGATAGTGAAAATACTATCCTTTGAAAGGGCTTAAACTGATGCCTATGCATCTTTTAAAATCTACAACATGGCAAACTGTGTATTTCAACAAGAGCTATAGTCACTGAGAAGAGAGAATGCAGCAAGCACTGTGCTACTTATGAGTAGAGAAAGGCCTGTTTAAGTCTGGGGTGATATCTGAAGGACAGATTCAAAAGCACAAAGGAAGTGTCATGCATAGTTCCGGTATTTGGATCAAAATTGCAGCTCTGGATCTAATCAGTTGAGCACAGAGTCTGACTTTCATAGGTGCACGTGTAGGAGTAAGTAACTGTTCGCCATCTTAGGCTGTAACAGCCATCAGAGCTTATAATGAGCTGTGACCTATAGAGCAATACACCACAGTAAATCATGCAGATCATATATTAAAAACTTTAAGATGCAGCAATACAGTTTGTTAGGCAGACTGCAGACTTGTATTCCATGTCTCAAAGATAAATAGTATATGCCTGAGGGATGGAGGTGGGGGATGAGAGGTCAGTGGAGTTAGACTGATTTACACTAGCTGAGAGAATCTGGTATGGTGAATTATTTTCAATCATTCCTTAAGAGGTAGATACATATTTTTATCTTTCTAAAATCTTCCCCCCCACTTGCTTCTGTTCAGCAGTGGTTGCTGACATTAAATATTTGAAAGCAATTTTGCCACAAGTAGGGCCAGTTTCAGTGACAGCTGAAGTTTTCCCATAAACTTGTGTGGATTATGCAATTTAAATGGACAGAATTCAATCTTAGCTGCCTGTCATGTTGATCATAATCACAGTTACTTTTTGGAGAGTATTTTTGTGGTCTTTCCACATACGATCTCTGCAACTCAGAGTGTTTGCATACCACGCAGCATCTGGCTTAGTTTTTACAGGATCTTAACAGATGCAGTCAGGAACAATGTACAACTCCCTGAAGTCTAAAAATAATTGTATTTCAGTAATCGCTTATGCTATAATCACTATCCCATACAAATATAATAATCATATAGCATTGGATATGACTCTGAAAAATCAGAGGAAATGCCCACAGCATGTAGCCACTGAATCTTTCATTTAACAGAGAAGAAATATTAGAGATAGAGAATACTTAAAGAAATATATTGAAATCTTTATGTCAGAATAGTTTTAACTTAAATCATGTTGGAAAGATTTTGAATACCAAATCAACCCTCCATATAAAAGATGTAAATGACATATTCTTTTAAATGAGTACTAGGATTTGGCCTGCATTATTTCATGTTAAGGAACTTACTTACAAAATTGCTTCTTTTTTCTTCATATCAAGAAGGAAGAAAACTGTGTTTCTTTTACATCTGCAGTATAGATACACCATTGTAACATACTGGAAGGAACTCTAACTTCATCAAGCCACATGTTGGGCTCACACTTTTAGATCTTTCACAAAAGTATCATTGACTGAAGTGAATGTTTGGCCTGAACAGATGAAAGTCAGAGAGAGCAGGACGAAATGCCTGATGAAACAGACTGCTTACAGTAACTTTAAAATAAATGTTATGTCCCACAACTGTAAGGAACTCCAAGTACAAGTCATGTGTAACCCTTTCAGATCCATGCAGCAGATCCAAAGTTAAATCCTGTCCTCAAGGTGATTGCTGAAAAGAAGAAATAATTAGGTGCTGAAAAGACTTCAGCCATTCATCAGTAAACCCATGTTTTGGGGTATTATTTTGCTGTAGAGAGAATCGTAAAGCTAACATTTGACTAGGTTTTTCCTTTCTTCTGTCCTGAAGTTTTGACTGGCAGGAAGAGAGGAGTATGGCTGTTGTCTAGGACTCCCAGGGCTCCAGCAGGATGCTGGGCTACAGCCATTGGAATTAGTAACCACTAGTATAGTAACCATTACTGGGCTACATCCATTGGATCAGTAACCGCTACATATAGGTTTTTTATGCAGGGCATGTGTAGTGAGATGGAAAATGAGCAAAATTAAGAACAGCATTGGGTTTGACTCTTCAAGTTAATACAAAGACCAATGGCTTCAGGCCAAGCATGAAACAGGTGTCTGAAATAGTGTGCTATTGAGAAAGGATATAGTAATTCCTGCAACACATATAAGCAATCAAAGTGAGACCAGGCTCTGTGGACAGTGTATATGAACAGCATCAAGCATGTCTCCCCTATTACTTGAGACTTGGAAGGAAGGAGACTTGGAGGAAAAAGGAAATGAAAATTTTGTTAGGCATCTCACTCAAACTAGAATGAGCTTTGAAATCTGAGGTCTCCATATATTACCAGCAAAGATGTCTCTAGTTAGTCAGATTTCCCCTGCAAAACATTAAAAAAAAAAAAAAATCCTAGAATTAGATCTCTGTCTAATCACTTAGACATTCTAAAGGTAAATGATTTTCAGGTATGCTCAATTGTATGAAACAGAGATCATCTAATTAACATCTAAATAACAGGTGACTTGAGTGATCTATCACATATAATTATGTGCAAATAATAGCCTTACATTTCAGATAATCCATAGGCAGTAATTTGTTTGGACAAGTGTCAGTGAGCAGTGATGACTAACAAGCAAATTCTGCAAGATCATGATTGCTTTGTGGTTCAGTTCTAACAGGGAAAATAACATGTAGTAAACAGAGTGTTAACTTTGAATGGTTCATGCAGTTCTACTTAAAGGCTTCTTGGGGAAAAGATGACAAGGTTTCTATTTTCATTTTCAGCAATTCATTTACGTATTGCAAATAACTCAAAGATAGCAAGTCAGGAATGTGCTCCCTTACAACATGAGCAACTCTAGCTGTGTGTACAATAAGACATTCTTTGGCGACAACATTAATCCAAAAAAGCCAGATGTATAACATTTTTATGTTTGCTTTTCTTGTCAGTTTCACATGGTTCCAGTTTTCATCTCCTAAAGGTTTTTGTTTTCATGAGCAAGGTACACTGGAGAGCACTCCAAATTATCTGACATCCTTTATGTAGAAAATTGAGAAATTTAGTATGAAAGTCCTGAATCTGAGAGGTGTACAGTAGCATAAATTATTTCTTAACATTGTTTAATTATTCTGGGTACTGAATACAACATTCAGCCAATAGTTAGTAATGTTTGTCTTTTTTCCATATTACACAAGTCTGCCCTTTCATCTTTTGAATATCACACAGCTCTTCTTCAGCCATCCTTGACTTGAAGTTTGGTTGCATAACAAACCTTTGCTTAATCCTGTTTATCATCTTGCATTAGAGAAATAGCAGACGGTAGGGTTATTTATCTGCTCCTTTTGTGGACCCTGTTCCTGGATGACCTGCCAAGGTTAAGCGTTCTCTGATATCTGTGCAGAATCAGGTTTTCTTCACAGAGGCACAGCTTTCAACTCTAGAAGTATCAACTACACCCCCATAGAAATGGGATTTCTCCTATCCTCCAGTGAAGGAGAGGTGTTGCATATCTCAGTTATCAGGATAGAATATGGTGGGGTTTTTACTGATTTTTATACCCTAGTGCAACTCTAGTGCTAATTTTACCCAGATGCAAATTTTAAGCTGGATGAATTTGGAAAATTCCTCTGAAAGAGAAAGCATCACTTCTGCTAGTAAGTGTTTTTTTTGTCGAGTTATGCATCTATACTAAAACAGTTCTCAGTTTTGTGATCTTCTTTCAATGCAGATTAGGAAGTTCTTGATCTGAAACTACAGCATAAAATAGAAAACAAAGCAGGTTTCCTCTTTATTATATTCTATGATGCGTATTTTTCACTTCACTGCAAATTTATGTTTTTCCCTACTAACTGAAACATATTGTAATTACACTCATGCTCATACCATGTAGCGTAATACAGCAACATCAGGAAGGTAAGGCATTTTAGATTTTTTTTTATCAACCACAACAATAAATAACTTAGGCATATGGGAAATATGAAAGGACTTAGTATCTTAGCTCTATATCTTAGCTTAGTATCTTAGCTTCTGTGCCATCAAACTGCTTCTGCAGTTTGGTGGCTCAGAAGGGAAGATGAACTTGTATCTTCTGTTCAGTATGTTACAATACTTTTCTCATCTATTATTATGCAGAGCATATTTAAAGCAACAGAACCAAAGCTAAACACTTACTGAATTAAGTTTGATTTGTAAACTTCAGCAAAACCAGTGCTTCTTTTGGTCTTCCTGAAAATGTTTAAAGCAAGAGTAATTTTTCTGTGGGGCTTGTGGAAAAATAAAGCTTGCTCACTGTTAGGATTTTAGATTCTGGAGCTAATTTCTGCTTAACTAGACTTTTTGTAAAATGAATTTGCCAATTAAACTATCTCAGAGAGGAATGAGAGGACAAATGCATTCTCAGCAGATGAAATGAACTATTTCTATTTGGATAGATCTTTCTGGCCTCCTCAAAAGGTGTGGTTTGACTTCCTCAAGCTCCTCATGCTCAAAATAAGCATAGATACTAGCTAGCTTTTGTTTCCAGTGATGTGCTAGAACAAAGGCTTCTGTCTTGCAAACACCTTCTTTCAAGGTGAGAGGACACTAAACAATATAAAAGGCACTAAAGAAGGTGCAGGCAAATCAGCAGTTCAGCCTGTACAAAGCAGGGGAAATTGTGAAGCACCCGAACTTAAAACTCCCATTTGAGTATAGCAATATTTATGCAACGGGAACTGGTGTTTTCAAACAGTGGAACATAATTGTCTATCTATCTCCTTTAGAAAGTTTTAATTAAAAAAATAAAAAGAGAATTCTATTTGCAGTTTTGGTGACATTTTCTAAGGGAAAGGCGTAGAAGGGATGGAATGTCCTTTTTCAGATTAGTTTTACCAATGCTTCTCCTTTCTTATTAGCAATTCTTTGTTTCTACTGTCTTCTGACTTACTTACCTTAAACTATACCCTGAGAAAATCTAAACTGTGCCACCCTATAGTGTGCATAGCTGAGTACTTCTTGAAAAGATCCAGGGAAAAGATGTCATTCCACTTTTCCACAAGGCCTGTGGGATTTGGAGGACTGAGCTTGCTAGCATTTTTATTCCTATACACCATGGGAGTGGGATAAAAATTCCAACTCGTAAGAACAATTACTTTCTAGTTAAATATTTAAAGTGAAATTTTCTAACTTGTTTTTGATCACATCTTTAGCTCCTGTGAGCTTTATGGAGATATAGCCTAGTATCCCTCGAGTGCTTTTGAAAATCTTGTGGTTAATTTAATATACTCTTTTCTATGTCTCTAGCGTAATATACTTGCTAACAAAACTTTTTTATAGCATGCAAACATACAATTTTTGGAAGTTTTACCAAACATATCTGAAGGATTATTCTCTTTTCATAGAGAAAGAAAAGAAAATGTAACCAATACTCTATTTACTGGTCTTGGATAAGAACATAAAAATACTGAAAATATTTCTTAATCAGTACCAAATTTATTTCCTGCTGACTATGGGGAAAAGAAGGCTTAAAATCCTTTACATAGTACTGAGCAGAAAAAGTGCATATAAATGAGAGTTATATCTGAAGTCAGTGAAGAATAAAGAGACTAATGTGTATAAGTGGCAAAGTGGACTGATTTCTGAAGGACAGAATAAAAAATGGGTGGGACAATGGGGTAGAGGAAGAAGTTCAGGATCTGTGGTATATGATATTTTTTCTGGTGTGTTCAGGGGTTGTGTCAGAATTGTTGTTAGATATGATTATGGTTGCTACTAACAGAAATTAGGATGAAGTTACATGGTCTGAAAAAACAGGAATGATTTTCTAACCCAAAGGTCTGGGCATGTCACATACACCTGAGTTAGAAACGGAACTGGTGGAATTAGTCCGAGGTAAAGGCTTCAGTACCAGCACCCCCCTAAAAAGTATGGAGAAATCAGTTTGCATGAGTATATGGAATAAATCTAAAACTATGCAAGCTGTTTTGTTTTTGAACTAGAATAAAAGAAGGCAGCTTATTTATGCAAGAGATGTTCCCAGTTACCTGCACTGGTCCATTTCCTCTCTGAAGGCAAGACATGATATAAGCAATAATATCTACATGATAACCTTCTACCCTACATGAAAAATGTCCAGATGACATCTGCTGTAAATATGACTCTAGTACTGAATAGGAATCAGATACAGAAAAAAAAGGACAGAAAATGTTGAGGCTGATCCAGTATTTCCTCAGTTATCTGTAGCAATTTTTTCGTCCTGTAAGTACAATACAGTAGCATTAGGTGGAAAAAGGAAGGAAGGACATACAGGAAAGTATTTCATCTGCAAATAAATTATTCTCTAGGAGGCAATATCTGGCTTACTTACAGAAGATACCTCTAATAAAATGTTTAATTCCTTGCTTGCTATAACAACTGTTTTATTATGTTAATTAACAGTTTTGTAACAATGAGAACAAACTTAATTAATGTAATTAATGAGAACAAACAGCATGAACATTTTTGTAAAGTTACTTTGTTAAGTATTTATAGAAATATATAAACTGAATAGCTGCTGTATTAAATTAAATTGCCACCATTTGTGATAAATAGAACATATATTATGTAATAATGTGATTTTAAATTGTTTAAACAATGGTGGTAAATGGTGGGGGTGAGACCCTGGAGTTTTCCCATTGAATTCAAAAGAGACTGGGCTACTGCTGAAAAACCTTAATTTAGTAAATTGGTATCCATGACATACATGTGGAAAAGAATGTAATATGAGCTACCACTGCTGTGAGAGCAATTTTACTGTGATATAAGGGAGAACTTAATAAAAAAATTAATTCAGAAGTCACAAGGAAAAGCTAGAAAGAAAAAGTCTCTCAGTCACAAGCAGAAGTTACTAGATCTGGCCAGAAATTTTCCATCAGAATCCTTTTCTGCTGAGAAGTGCAGTTTTAGTTTGGTCAAACAGACTGAAATTTTTAGTGTTCATTATTATTTTCACTGGGGAAATAAAAAAAGAAAGATGTGATTCCTTGGACTTGTGAATCCTTGCCTGGTCACCAGTGGAGCCACTGTAGAGCCAGGGCTGCCCCAAAAACAGGGACCTCGGCCCTGAGAGAGGCTCATCCCCCTGTGTCCTGGGGACTTTGGTGACTGCAGAGCTTCTGCCTTTCTGAGTGGGAGGGCTGGAGGCCTGCAGAGCTGGGTGACCTGCTGAGACAGTCAAAGGCCCACTCGATGGGGCCACCTCGTCCTTAGGCCCTTGCTCCACGGATTCCCACCTGTCCCTTTTAATGACCATGCCAGGGGGTCAAATGGTTTAATAAGGCCACTGGTGTTTTTTCCTGACCATCCAACTTAGAAATCAATAAATCACGGAAAAGTGGTTCAGGGGCACACCTCCTCATTGGTCCAACCCTATGCAGAAGGCTGAGCCAGAGGTGGGAGTACTATACTTGTAAGTCAGGGTGGACACAGACATGTGCGTGCTGGAGAGAGCATCATGCTCCCTCGAGTTGTGGGGCAAGGCCTTGGCTGTAGGGTGTCTGCGTGTGTATGCGTGTTGTGGAACAGAAATCTTACAATAGAAATCGCCATCTACCTGCTATACCCATTCTGCTTAGTAGACAAATTAGAGATTTTGTGCCACTGAGTGATGCTGTTCGGTTCCTGCTGCTGCTGCTCTCTTAATGCTCCATGACAGACTGAAATAAGCTGACACTCCTAAACTGGGCTGGATGGACCTTCAACTATCTTATTTTCCTGTTCAAAGTTTCAAACAATTCAACTACAAAATATATTTATTCAGTATTAGCAAGAATATCTGTTGCTGCTTAATTTAAAAAGAGGATTAAACAATAGATCAGTATTAAAATATTAAAAAAAATTGTAAAGCCCAGGCAACCCAGGAAAGAAGGGACTCCTAACATTATGATTGCTTATGTTCTGGGCCAGAATTTTGCAACTCTGCTACCAGTTTCTAATCTTTGGGGTTTTTTTCTATAATATATGAGCAGAAACAGATGTTTTCCACTACCAACATCTGATCTGTGTGTGAAGAATTAAGGGCATTATATACTGTCAAAGCAATGAGTGATATTTAACCATGCAGACTCCTGTTAACCCCAGACAGAACTACAGTGGTGAGCATCTGCATATTGTCCTCAAACCTTAGAGTAACCTATAGAGACAGTCAAGTCTCTATAAACGATATATATGTATTTAAAGAAACAGCTTGGTTAATTTAAATAATTCCAAACAAGGGCAAAGTTTAGTTTCCAGCAGTGTTAGAGCCATGGAATAGTTTTGGTTTACGTGATTCAACAATTTCAGGTATCAATCATACATTTTAAAGAATAGTTTGAATCCTTTTCTTAAGTATCCTAGCACATTCAGCTCCTTTTGGTTCTGCAGGTCAGCCCCAGGGTGGGCTTAAATGGCCACTTCTGCTTAAGAGGATCACTGCCTGATACACTATTTTTATTGTTCCTACTCTGTTTCCCTTCTCGACCAAGACCCAAGAAACTGGGAAGTCAAGAAGTCAGCATTTCTCTTCAAGTTTCCTCAACACCCAGGCTGGAATGCTCAAGGAAAAAAGGCATTTAGCAATGATAGCTATGTTATTGCTGTCTCAGTACTGATCTTCTTGGCCATCAAGTTAGAATAAATTGTGTTATGGACAGAGTCTGTGTAAATCAGCCTCAGAGTCATGACAGAGCAGAGCCACCCTACAGCTCTTATCCCTCCACAAGGATGTTTTATGTAAGGTTCCCCTGGATCTAGCGTATTTAATAAATATCAAATCTGATGCTGTTGCAATCAAAAAGTGACGATGGCTTGTTTTATATAGCCTTTGTGAAAGCTCATTCTTGCACATCCAAGTATTTGCTCCAAGATCCCTGTAGTTCGTATAGTCAAGATGGGTACTAACAAGAGGAAATTCCCAAGAGCAACCAAGTTGCTTGAATTGAAAAGAGTGCTGGAAATGACTTTTCTAAACCAGCATTTTCCAAAGTCATCACCATAAATCTTTCAACTACATTCCACACTTGTATTTTATGACAGAGTATTCCCCTTGTTATACCCGATCGGAAAGACTGTAATCTGTGCCTTCCCTGCATTAACCAAAGAGGCATACTGAAGGATGTCAATTTAGAAAAGATGAACATGATGTAACATTCCATAGTAATTTGCAGTTTGAGTAGTACTCATGTAACAAAACAATAATAAAGGGCCAGATGCATCAATGAGGCCACTCTTTTTAGCAGATGCAACACTGTAAATAAGGGATTTGTTATCAAAAGCTGCATGTCAGTCAATGATCTATGTTAATTTGTAGTATGCATTTATTAAAAAAAAAAGTTCTACTGCAAATGCTATAGCCTGCTGTTTTAGGAGAAACTTAACTATTTTATTTGCTGGAAGAATAGAAATCACAAAACCTGAAACCCCTGTAACTTTCAGGAAAATGTGTGGCCAGGAAAGAAGAAAGATCCTGTGAAAGTGTCTCCAAAGTCGCCTGGATTGTGCTCTGAGGTGACGCCCTGAGCAGTCACATCAGAGGCCCAAATGGTGCACTGTTAGCTCCAGCCATGTAATCTGAGGTGTGCCTAAGCTAGAAATGTTGGATCCATGCTTGCAAAGTTGGACAGGTTTTGTTCATGTCTTCGATAGTCTTGTGATCTGCTGGAACTCTTTTAACTTAAAAAAACCAGGCTGCATTCTGCTGTTTGGAATAATAGGAGAAGAGGAATGCGACAAGCAGAACAACTATAAATAAAAATAGACAAGGATTAAGAAATACATTATTGTGTCCCTTGCTTTTCCTAAGGTGAAATTAAACATACTGAAAGTTGAAGTAGGACTTTGTTATGTGCCCTGTGATGAAGTTCAGAGGCACTGATCTCTCAAGAATGTGAGACTCTTGTGCCTAAGGGTGATCCTGGACTCCCTACCTACCCTCACCACTCACTAGGTGCAAGCTCCGCTGGGTATATCATCTCTGAAGAAGGAGAAGAGAAGCTATGAACCAGATAATGTAAATGTATTTGATCCTTGGTTTGCTATAAAGAGAACATTCCTACTTGTTTTGTCAGGACTTGTGGCAAAGCCACCAGCTAGGCACGACTCTGCGAAGAGATTTGGACAAATTCCTGTTACTGGAGCATATTATTTAAGAAAAGCAATATGGAGTTCAGCAATATGGAGAACAGGGAATGAAGTGATTTTATTTCATAAAGCTCTTGTCTATTATCTCCTAGATGATGCCACTGATGACAAGAGGCAGATTTAACCACTCTTAGCTGATCCATAAGGGCATGTGGTGGCTACTTCTTGTCTCCCTAGGGCTGGCTCCCCATGCCTTCTGGGGCTACTGCCCTGCTTCTTCAATATGTCACAGAAGGGACATTAGGCTAATGACTTTCATTGTTTTTCCTGGAAGAGAAGCAAGTTACACGATGAGAGTAAACTTTCCCTCATCAAGGGAAAATGGTGTGAAATCTCCTTCAGGATAAAGTGTTGATCATTATTCTTCCTCTTTTGGAATTATTTTGATGCTTTTTGTGCAGTAGAGGACAAGCAAGGCTCTAACAGTCAATTGGTTATAAATTCCTTTTCATTGAGTAAATGTGTTTTTTCCTAGATGCTAAAAAAATTAATGACATCACCTCTTAATCATAGTTAATCTCTCACCCTATTATAGTTCAGCTGTGCTTGGACATTAGAGAAAAATCTGTGAGACATATTTTACCATTTTTTTTGGTGCCAAAATTCTTTTCCACAGTTCATTTCCTTATGAAGTTAACTTCAGTCATTTTGAATTAATTTAGAAGGAATGGCTTCTCTCAGTCATCTACCCACCCATGGATGCATACAAAAACCAGAAAAGCTTAGTATATGATGTACTAGAGGATTGTGAACAGCAGGCTACATTCCTTCTTGTGATGCAAGGGAACAATATTTGGGGGTCTGTACTAACAGGGTTATTAGTAATTACCTTCCCAAGATTCCAATTTGTGTGTGCAAATATGGTTTACAGACTATCAGCAACTCCTTTTCACTCTTTCCCAAGTTAGTTTTAGTGATAACCCCACTTATGATTATTAATTATCTCAATCACAAATATGTATAAGTGAGATTGTCATGTCACGTTTCCGTGAGACAGTTTCAAATACAGTCTAATACATGGCAATGGCTATCACTACACCATCTCTATTCCCAACTCCACACTCCTTTAAATATATTGTTTCAGCCAGCTCTCTGACGCTTCACATGTGCTGTAACCCTAGTATGGGTTCTTAGATGTACCATAAGATTAACTCTAAACTCAAGAGAAACCAAGCCTAAACCCATGAATTGGCCTGTAGTTAAGCAGAGCTGCACATAAATCCCTAAGCAACATGATAAGTTAGAGATGTCTCGTTTATCCATTTCATGCTTTCTTTAACATTTAATGCTCCAATTAATTTTTCTCTGTATTAATCCGCATGTCTTTTTTGATTCCCTTGGATTATGTTTTCTGGATTTATCCTTTCTTGAATGCTTTTTTTTTAATCCCTGAAGAGTAAGATTCTCCTTAGTTCCACAAAATTATTAACTGTTGTAGTTATTTTGTCCCCACAAAGCTAGAGGAAAAAATAAATTTTTGCCATTAGACACCTGGAATGCTTGGAGCATTATTTTTCTACCATATATTCCTTTATTTGCTATGTAGAGAATTATAAAAACAAATTTCATCTTTGTTGAACACCTTTAGCAGTGCACAGGACATTACAACTAGCATATGCCATCCCGTAATACTTCTTTTTGTACTCCGCCCATGGAAAAAATTGCATACTGTAAACATTCATTTATTAGATGTTAGTGAATGTTAGATGTGCGATGACATATTTCTTGCTAGCTCAGGGCCAAAGGCTAGTGTCCTATTTGCTTATCTAATGTGCTCCTAAGCTGTGATCCATTTAAGCCAAATTGATATTATTTTAAGATGTTTTGCCATGTTTATCAAATTTTTGTTTTAAAATAAAGGACACAAAGAAACCTCCCAACTTGGAAACATGCAAGTGTTGATGCAACAGAATTCATGGTCTTTGAAAAATTTTTCGGTACGTCATATGTGTACGTTTCAAGCAATTACAGGAACATTCACCATGAATTCAAAAGTCCTTAACTTTTTAATTCAGTATTAATGATGCAAGGATCAGTCTTGTCATAAGTTTTGCATTGCATATACAATGGACAGCAAAGGCTTGAAGACATAAAAAGAATATGAAAGGGTTTACTTCTTAAATGTAGTAGTGACTTTCTTAGCTTCATGTCCTTTTTTTGATATTTTTGTATTACCAAAAGCAACTTGAGCAAATTCTAGAGCAAATTCAGTCTTACTTAATTCTACATCTAATGTGTACAATAATATAAGTGTAATCAAAAGATACTAGTGTCCCAGACATTTTTCAGCTTTAGCAAACTGATTTTTAAAAATACATTTTTTTGTTTAAAAATGAGATCACAAACTCATGTCATAAGTTTCCAATCAGCAGTTAGATCTTACAAAGAGTTTCATGGTAAAATGAAGAAGGCAAAAATCAAGTGGCATGAACTTGTATAGGCTGCAGTTATTGAGGCAATGATTTGCAGGAGAATAAAATGTACTGTATAGGAAACATCCTTGCTGATCAGATAGAAAGTCTTTCCCTATTACTCTAGTGTGTAATAACTGAAACCCCCACACATTTGACAAAACAAAGGTGAGCAGAAGGAAAATGTGTCCTAGGAGAGAACGAGCAAGCCCAGACCCAGAGGCTATTCCAGATCTGTTAGCACAACTGCCTTTAGACCTCACCGCACAGCCAGATGTTGCTGCTAGAGCCTTCCCAAGCTTGGCATCTGGGTCCTGGCACGCCCCAGGAACGGCCCAGGGTGCTACCCCCCTCAACGGGGTAGGTGCACAAACAGAAAGGCCGGGTGAGTCATTTCTTGTCTCAGCTGAAAAGATCTAATTTGCTTCAGACTGCAGATCCTGTAGACTGCAAATGTGAAATATTTGAGTAAAAGCACCACAGAGTAAATATTTCTCACTAAATGTAAAATTGTATACATCTATTAAATATGATTTCCATTTCTTCTATTGATAGAAGCTCTTTTTTCCAGGACTTCAGGCTCTGTGTAGTGGTACTTTTTCTCAATTTCTAGTAATTTGTAGTAGCATCTATGAGGTTTAAAAATTGTGTAAGTTTTATCTTATGAGGTTCCTGTAGCCTTTGCACTTGAGATATCCATCACTGGATGCCATATTCTGTCCTAGACAGATAAGATTTCACCCACACAATAGGGAAACTGAGCAGTAACTGTAAGCCAGATCTTCAGCTGGCACAAACTGCAGTATGCTTAATCAACTTCAGTGTGAAGCTATGCCAGTTTATACCAGCTGGGCATCTAGCCCTTTGTCTGCTCCCACATAAAAACTGTGTTTATCTGCTTTTATTGCAGCTTTACATTTTCCATGTGAGCATAAGTAACATTTTCATTTTAGAGCCAAAACTGACTTTTTATTTAATTTCCCATTTCTGCTCCATCTCCATCCATCTTGAGAATTGAATGCACACAGGGGAGGGTAAGTAAACTGCTTAGGAACATCTGGGATGCATAGAGTCTCCGTTTCAGTCTCCAGAGAGAGCAACGCATTTGCACGGTACCTCTGATGAACATATAGCTATTACCGGAAGCAGTGGCTACTTAATGCGATATCCGAATCTTGCTGTGCTCCCTTCCCTTTAACTCCAGTCCACCTTCAGTAGCTACTCTCTGAGACCAAATAGGTTCAGTGATGCACAGATGCTATATAAGTGGCAATGGGCTTGATATCTGTGGCAAAATTCTGAAATGGCTGTATGTCTGCAAGTTTCTGTGTCTCCCTACTTCAGTCTGGATGAGATTGCCACAAATTCGAGTCTGCTTGTGCAAACCTGAATACATGAGCAATCATGTATCCACCAGTGCTATTGATTTCAACTTCAGTGTCTAAGTGCTCACCACATGAGTAAGGCTTGAACATAATAGCCTTCTGATAGTGTTCCAAGTTTGGGGGGATATATGAAGGTTAATTGAAGCTACAGACTTGGCAACTTGCCTCAAATGGCTGTGTGCCATGGTGTTTGGGGATTTTAGCTGTTATATGTGTAAGTAATTGCTCTTTACCAAATGCTTTAGGGAAAAAAAAATCACCAAATCTAACAATTTAACATATAAAATCCTCCATGCAAACAGCTAAAGCAAAACCAAACCTTCAATATATGTAAGGTATGCCTTGGCCCTGGTACTGATATCTAGCACCAAATATCACATTCCTGCTTCTGAAAGCACTTATCAGCAAATCATTAATGCAGTAGATTTAATGTTGCTATACAACAACAATATTTCTGAGAAGAGTCAGGCCTATTTTGCATACCTGGAGCCCTGGTATACAAAAAGGCAGCAGGCAGGCTGAGCCTTTTTAAGACAATACTTTTCCCACCTGTCTGTCCTTCCCTGGTGGTGGGGGTGACCAGACCCACACCCCATCAGCAGAACAAAATGTGTGCTTGGGTACCAACCATTCTAGGAGAGGGTTTGACATCCTAAGATTCATTCAGCAGATCAGATACGCTGAGTTAAGCAGGAGTGAGTCAAGCTAATATGGTGAATTGTGAACTGTGAACTGAAGGAGCTGGGAAATGTTCACTTCTCCCACCCCTGCTATGCAGGCCATAACCTCCAGCAAAGGAGTGAAGTGGACAGCCAGAGCAATAATGTTTAAGTGACTGATGCTAAATCCAACAGAGTACAACTGTCAGGACCCTTAATGAATACTGCCAAAGAGGATAAGTTTGTGTTCATATGATAGGCTTTAGACCAAAGTAGCTAAGGCAGTAGGTCTTTTCTGCTGTCTGATACCAGCCAGTGTCTTGGAGTAGAGGGGCAGAATGGATTTCTTGGCTGGATTATTGAAAAACCTTCAGTCAAAATCTGATATCTGATAATGTATAACAAGAATATATTGAATAAAGATATTCATGTTACTGATGGAGATAAAAAGGGGACTGCTGTTGGAGATAAAAAGGGGAGTTCTTTGAGTCGACACTTAAGAGTAAATACTAATTCAACATATTCCCAGGATCTAGGAATATCCTTTGGACTCTGGCATCAGGAGAATGCTATAAAATCAACTGCTGTCTCTTTCTGAGGATGGCAGCATTAGCTCAGCTGTGCCAGTCTGACTGCAGCAGTCAGCAGAAGCTGTGTATGCAGCCACATAACTACAACAGAGTCTGATCATCATCCTGATGAAATTACACTGATCTAATTTGCACGCTGTGAAGACATTTGGCA
>JANHGO010005581.1:0-22809 GCA_024606505.1 Aquila spilogaster
AAGAACAAATCCACATACTATTTAAATAGTCTCCATGCTCGAGCCTGAATCGGATGCTTTGCTTTTCAGACTCTTCTGATAGGAACTAGTGGACTGAAAAGACAAAATCACAAATGATGTTTCAAGTTTCTGAAAGATTGTATTTCTGAAACTTAACTCCTAGTTTTCCGAGTTGTGTGGAAAATGCCACTTTCAGAGCAACAAACTTTCCCTAAGTATGTGTTGAGGTTGGTAAATTGCTGAAGAGGGAATTCAGAAATAGGGTCGGAAGAAAAATCTTGGAACCCTGAATGGCCTGCAAACAGAGCAAGTTCTTTAAGTCTTCTTTTTCCCTCAGTTTCAACATACAAAGTTTCGAATGGTGATATTGTGTTACAAAATCAAATCACAGCTTATGAGTTTTGATATTATATTAATGCTAATGTAAATACTGTAAAAGATTATAAATATATTTGTGCTCAGGTCTTCCTTTGCCACTTTTTTTCAGGTAGCCTTTTTAGTCAATATCGTTTTTGAAGTCTTTGCTTTATTCCTAAGCAACACTTGTAATTCCAGTAAGAGTTCCATATTAGTAACCCAATTTCTTTAGTACTACAAGGAGTAGTAAAAGATACAAAGTATGTTTTATCCTTAAGAATAGTTTAATTGCAAGTCCAAAATGCTTGTCATCCTGAGTGTTTCAAAAGAGTAGATATCAGGATTTCAGCTGACGTAATTACTGTGAGCAACATCAAGCAGAGGTTGTACTTGTGTGATGCAGTGTATATGGTCATGCATTTTTGATTTTAGAATTTTGTCTGATTGCTGTCCATGTTCAGAGTATTTTGTGTAAATGTAAATAACTCCCTAGCACTTGAATCTTCTTGATTGTATAGCTCTTGCACACATCTTGTAGGTTTTCTTGATAGTGGTAGTCGTGCTTATCGATTGCAAAATGGTGCCAACTTGGTACCTAATTCTTATGTCCTTGTTTATAAAATACCTAAGAATAACATTAACTTAATATTTACTTAAAGTATATTTAGGGAACTGTCTGTTTGAAAAACAAGTTGTGTGATACTGCCAATGGAAAGAAGCTGAATGAGTAAAATGCAGGAGAACTAGAGAAACACTTCCTTATCTATGAGACAGCTTTAATATCTCTTCTGTTAAAAGGAGAATGAAAGTCGTTCTGTTTTAATTATAATTCTTGAATCTGCATAGCCTGCATGTGAACAGGAGCATGCTCTGTCAAAGAGAATTAACCCCTCTGCCCATGCTTGCCTTGCATATGCAGCTTTAATGATAATTTGTACAGCGGAAGAACTGATTAAATGCTCATTTGCTTTTGCTTTCTTTAATATGCTTCTTACCCTGCTTTGTAGTTGCTGCAGAGCTGTACAGAGCATGATATTTTGCTGTAAATACAAGAATATGCTAGGAATTAGCTTAAAACAGTCTTCCCTTAGGAAGTAATGTTTTAATCACAGTGTTAAGTTTATGTAGTTTAAAAAAAATATAGGCATTATCTTCAGAAATGGAAGAGGCAGTATGTGAGTATTCTGAGACCAAGTCCATGCTATTACTGCAAAATCAAAGAGCAGCTGGAAGTTGAATAGACATATTTCAGACTTTTTCTGGATTTGCTCGAGTTTCTTTAAATAAATTCATCCTTTTTTAAGTTTCAGACTGGCAAAGCTGTATATATTTCAAAACCAGCATTCTGCTTAATGCTAATAATATTCTCTATTGAGGATTAGAATAGGAGAAGTTGCAAAAAGCTGAGGTTGAGATGTTAACAGGTGCATGTGGAAGTTTGTTATCAGAGTAATAAAACTTCAAAAATTTAAAGAAAAGTAGAGCAATGTGGAAGTAGCATGCCTTTAACTAACAGAAAATGAAGTGTTATAACTTATGCACAAGTGTATGTGTTCTTATTACCTTCTGCATAACAGTGTACAATTTTTCTACCCGAGGTGTTAGGTTAAATGCTATTAATTTTAAAGTTCCTTGCTAGATGCTGTCCTTTTCTCATTCTTTCTGCCTTTTTTTTGCTTAGTTTTAAACTCTTCCTCCTTATTTTGTAGACACTGCTCTCCTGTTCACTACTTCTTCTCTGTCTTTACGTCTCACCACTGGGCCTCTCTCAGTGTCTGTTTTCCCAACCTCCACCCCAAATTCCAGCTGTATATCTACAACCAATTGGTCAGGTAACTGTACCTTTCTCAAGTGATAGACTCTTTGATAGAGCATGCTCTGTTCAGTCCTAAAACGTCAAGAGGTTCTTCATCACTGAACAGTTTTGACGCTTTTTCCACACTGATTCCAGATTAATATCTTGTTCCTACTGCGTTCTGAGTGGCAGACAGACAGTTTGCTTTGCTTCTGCTGTCCAGTTGCTACTTCAGAACAGCTGTTGAAACTGTCTAGTTTGGATTTAAAATCTGTGTGTATTAGATATAAATGCAGTTTGAGTTTAGGTTAACACTTCCAGGTTATTATTTATGGCATAGGCAGACCAAATATGTGACCTTAACAGCAGAGAAATAGTTAGACTCTGGAAATTATGATGATGTAAACTGAGTCCTTCTGCTTCCCCTTCGCTCCTCTAGATTTCCTGCCTTGAAGATAGCAGATGTGTTTCCCCCATTTCTATTTTTTTTTTTCTCTGTGAAGGTGCCCCTGCTGTTGAGGATGAATTGTGCCCTTGGTGTTGCAACTGGAACCCTCTAGACTGTAGTAAATGCTAAGGCAGTTCGCATGCTACCTTGTGGTGGCTCTGACCTTTTAAACCCCTGGGTTATAAAAGGGTCTGCATCTTTAGCTGTGCTCATTTAATCCTCTCCTTTCTAAAGCATGAGTGTTTGAACCTTCTTTCTCTCCTAGTGCTCTTTTTGACCAACTTGTAGTTTTCTTATTAGTTGGTCTTTGTATGGTGATTAGTCCTATGATCATTTAGTTAATCTGCTCCTGCTTGTGACCTCCTGGGTTAATTCATTCAACCTCTGCTGTTGAAGAGTCTTGCATCTTTGTATCCATTTATTTCCGCCTTTCTCTTGAACTGTATTCCAGCTGGACTTGCCTCCCTCAAGATCCAGTCAAACATGAAGATCCAGGCATTCTGATGAGATGAAACAACTAGTGAAGGAAGAAGAAAAAGTTTGCATTTAGATCATTATTGTAGTAATGACCTACATAACAGGTTCCAAATATATGACCTACTAGATTAATTGGAGCTGATAAGAGCTGATAAATCTGTTAGTGCTAGTAAAAGACAACATAGACGAACGTGTCTGACTGTCATGTTTGTAGTGCAATTACCACTGGTAATCTAGCTTCTTAATGTTATTAATCTGTCAGTTTTCTGTAAGTGTAGATGTTTGATGCTTATCTATAGGGAGTGATTAAAAAATACAGAAAATCCTGGCATCTGCTAGCTGAAAGGTGGCAGGTATTCCAGACTGATAGAGGTGCTGCTTTTCATCTGCCCTTGCTCTGACTATAGGAAGGAGGTGCATGTGCATGTCTTACTGGCTTCTGAGACTTTTATCTTCACGTCATCACTTTTCCACCCAATCTGAATCTGTCTTAAAGAAGAAATCATCAGAATCTTAATCTTTCTGATGAACTGCCAACTCATTGTTCCTGGGAACAGAGTGAGCAACACTAAGTGAGCAAACAAGCACTGTCCCTCAGCAGGTGAGACTTGCAGCTTACCCAGTTGGCTGTTGCAGTCTCTGTATATGAAAAGGTTGTTTGAAACATGGGAGATAGAAAAGCACGAATGGAATTATTAACCACTTTGCAGCTTAAAAAGTCAATGCTAAGCATTTGGGTTGTTTAAACAATTACAAATTATAAAGGCACTTTCAAAGAACGATCTCCCAGGACTTTGAAGATGGCGTTTTGAGGCACCGCACCTTCTGTACCCATTTGAGCACTCTCTCTAGCTGGCAAAAACCATCTTGTTTTTGGAAGAGCGATTCTGTGACATTCAGAATTTCATTTCAGGGGATGAATGGATTGATGTACACTCTTCTCTAGAGTTGACGTGTTAGAAGTGTGCGCAGTTGATATTGACTTTCCAGTTACTATCTTAAAGACTGAATGCTATCTTCTTGATAACTTCAATGTCTAGATATAAGACCAGAGGTGATTCTGTTCAGTAGCTGGCAAAGAGAACTAGTATTTGAGCACAAACTTATTCATGCTTGTGACATTTTACATTAATTTCTGAGGTTTCATGCATCACTTGAGAAATCTTTGTCACAAATCAAAAAGGTCTGCAGATTTTCAGCATCAGCTTTCTTTCTTCTCTTAAACAAGTAGCCAGGTCTGTTAGTAGATGGGAGAACAGTCTTGCATCCTTACTCTCTTTATGTCGTCAGCTGATGTTTAACATTCCAAGAGTGACAATCCAGAGATGATACTCAAAGGAAGAAGGATAAAAGCTTCAGTAATTCCAGTAAATCTTCCAGGTGGATTATTAATGTAAGAACACCTCTTATAAATAGTTATTTAGAAAGAACTGTGGGGCAAGTGGGGCCGCAATATTTCTCTGTCATTGGAGTTAGCAAAAGATAGGTTCATTTTTTCTAACAGTCACTGCTTTCTTGAGGGTTCCAGTTTCATGCCACAGGTACTCCTCATGTTCTAAAAGTAGGAACTGACCCTGTTCATTTTATTGAATATATTATTAGTACTTTTAAAGATGTTGAAAATGCTTTAAATGTTAGCAGCATGTTTTACAATATACTGCTTTATTTACTGCAAAAAAAAAAGTCTTCTCTACGTGTCAGAAGTCTAGGAGATAGTAGTTAGGATGGATATTTCCCTAGAAAGCAATTTGAATAGCTAAAATTCTGCGAACTGTGGCAGTAGAGGATCTGGTTTTTAGGGTCTTTGACTGTCTTCTGCTCTGTCTGTCAGGTTCCTAACTAAGCGAGAACAGAAGCTGATGCAGCGTCGACAGCATGCTGAAGAATTGTTGGAGTGGAAACGCCGCCTGGATGCAGAGGAAGCAGAAATACGGCAGATAGAAAAGCAGGCTTTGGCTGCCTGGGACAAGGAGTTGCTTAAAACCAAAGTAGCCAAGAAAGAACTGGGGGATCTGAGAACTGAGCCCAAAGGTACTAGGAGCTTTGGGAGAAACTTACGACACAAGTCAAACATAATATGACAGAATGATTGCTTAAGTTTGCACTTCTTTTATTCTGTGATCCTGTGGCAGTTCTTTTCTCAGTTTCTGCAGTCTTTAACGTCCTTGGCCCTGTTCTTTTTATCCCTATTTTAAACCTTAGTCATACGTGAGTTCCAGTTTTGCTGTGTATCTTCTTGTGTGTTTCTGCATACAGTTTGAAATCCATTTCTGTCTTCTCAAAACAAAAATATTACCTGATCTTTTGCTGATCTTATCCTGAACTTACCCCTGTTCAGTAAACATTTGAAATCTGCAACTGTACTGAAGTGTCCTAGGATGTAGTTAGTATGAATTATGCTGTTCTGAGAAAACAAGTTACCAAGTTTTAGGAGCTTCAGTTTTATCACTCTGTCTTAAGTGGAGTGTTCTTTGAGCGTGAACCACGGAGAACAGTATTGCAATGGGAGAAAGAAATGAAACTTCAGGGATTGTTCTCAAAATAATACTTTTTCCTCTACTATTAAAAGCGGGAGATAGATCCTTGAAGGTGCAATGGAAATTCAGGTTTATGTCCTATTACGCTTCTCACTGAAAAGCCTTGTGGATTTTAGGCATCTGGAAAACACTTCAAAGATGTCATGTGTGCAAGTCATTAAATTCCAATGAGGAAAAATTCAGCACGCTGAAGACAGAAGCATGGATGAGAAAATACATTTACTTTCTGTTAATTGTCTCTACCAGTAAGCACTGGAGCATGGCCCTGCTTCAGAAGTTCCTCTCCCTAGCCTTTGCTCAAATATTAAATAGTTCTTCATGGCTGCTTCCATAATGCTGTGACTCCTGCGGAATTCAGTAAACAGGAATATTGAAAACCCAACTTATTATTTTACTTGTTGCCATTTGAGAGACTCATGATGAAATCATAACATTAAAATGTTCTCTGCAACTACTGTAAAGGAAGCAATCAATTCTAAATTCAAGATCTGACTTGTAGATTATGTGCTCCACCATGACTTCTTCAGACTAATAGTGACTGTTACTGTTGCATGGCTAACTGGAAGGACAGGTTTCCCTAATAATCTTTCTGGAGTATGTTGTCTGGAAAATGTTAGAATATACTGAAAAGTTTTTTGGTTTTGACGTTTGACAATCACCAAGACTGTCTGGTAGTTTTAAATCACAGTTCTCTGGTAAACAGTCGTTTTCATACTAAATGTTTCCAAGTCAATGTCTAGATAAGTGAAATAATGCATACCCATTTGACATATGTTGATAGCAGTTACTGCTTTAAATGTAGACAATAGTTACTCTGAAGGCATCTGAGCCAGTGAAGATTCTTATGTTGTTTCTTTTCTCTCATTATTCAATCTCAGAAACAGCCAGTGAAGAAGAGTCTCCAGTGCCTTCTTGCTCTCGTTTGAACAGTGAAAGCTCTGTCCCAGAAGAGCTTGGCAGTCCAGTTGCTGAGTCTGTCCCATCAGTGACTATGGGCCATGGACAGCCGGAAAGCCCGGATCAAAGTACAATTAATGAAGAAACGATTTATTCTGAAGACTTCAAGTCCTCTACCTCACCTGGCAAACTTGTGAGTGAGCTTTTTACGTTATATACATTCTTACACTTCTAAAAGGAGAAGATGAGTAGTGGTCTTTCCAATTGTTGAGGCAGAGATTAAACTATGGTCTGTAATACTACTGTACGTCATTATGAATAAGCATTGTGATCAGTTACGTTCTTTGAAGTCTTAGTGAAAAATTGCTTAAACACAGAGTTTCAATGTTTTTAAATCTGTAGGCAGTCTTGCAAAATGTTCTGCGTGTGTCACGTTGGTATGCAGGATTAAGTGGCGGAACACTGACCCAGTTAAACGATGTGTATTAGCTGTAGGCGAGCTTGTCACCATTGTATGAATTCTTTGAGGCTGAGGAAACTATGCCATGTTCTTCTGCCTTGCTTTATTTGCATATTTCCCAAAGTATAGCTATAGGATGAGGAAGCATAGCTGTAATCTGGTATAGTTCCTTGAGTTTCAGATTATGATTCCTTTCTAGTTAATTCAGCTTTATTGTTCCAATCCAGCAGTTACTCCTACTTGGTTGATAGCTCTGATAAATTTTGTCCTGATAACTTTGCCTCGCACTGAATCAGACAGAAAATGCACTTTCTGTGAAGGCAGAAAAAGAACTGCTCATGTAGACTTCTATTACAGACACTTTCTTTTTGTAAAGTTCTCTGAGAACATAGTAAAGTAAAATGTCTAATACGCACTGTAGGTTATGATTGAGATGTGTGAAAGCCTTGTGGCATAATACTGAAGCAGTAAGCAGCGTTTTGGAAGAATAGTTGCTCTTAGAATTTTTTGCGTAGCTACAGAGAGACAGGGCTCTCCTTCAGTGATTTAGAATGGCATCTCTCACCTCTTACATGAAATGGTCCTTTTGGATTCACAGGTGTATTTAATAGGTGTTCTCACTCCCTTGGTTGTTACTTGTCAATACAGATGTGTCGAACACCTCTGAGTCGCAGCCATGTCAGTTCACTTCAGTGGTAAGAGAGTAGACTGAGCACATTTGTTGAAGTCCAGCCTCAAAGTGAACAGTCGGTTATTGCTACTGTTGGTATTTTTGTTTTATTATTATTTTGACAAACTAAGATTAAAGCTGTCTTAAGACAGCTGGATAGGTGCCGTTGCTTTGACGTGTTCTGCAGTCCTGCCAATCTCTCCTTGTAACTAGCTCCTGATGGCAGTGATCTGCTACTTTGAGAGTGAGCTTTACATGCGGTTACTCATTTGTCCTTTTCTTCTCACATAGTCTCCTCCCAAAAGCAGCTTATCTGTATCAAGGCAAGATACCAGCAAAGGCAGCCATAGAGCTGGAGGACAGCTCCGTTCTCCTGTGAAGTCTCATCAGATATCTCACAATTGGTCTGATGAGTCTTTATCTGTGACACAGTCAGGTAAGTTTAATATTTGCTTGGATTTGAATTGCTGTTTCAGAGCTAGTCATTTTAATAAGTAAGTTTGCAAAGCAGACCTAGATATGGGAAAGCAGGCAAATTCCTGCAAAATGCTGGGTTTTGATGTTCTGTGGGAGTATTTTCCCATGATATAATTTGATCGTTTCAGCGTAAGGAGGCCCATATATCTTTGCGCAGATTCCTGCAAACAGCTGTGAAGAAGAGTCAATGGTTAAGGTGTCTAGAATTTAAATATACCAAGGTTAGCTGAGCTTTTAATAAATGCCACTTCTTCGCTCCTCTAAATTTAAGAAAGCAGAATATGGTTCAGCATATAAACATGATTGTTCTCCTTCTGAACACAGCCTGGCTTCAGAGGGCACATAGCACTGTTTATCGTGGCAGTGAGCCCACTGGACCTACACTGGTATATGCATGGCAGTTGGACATGTCATGACGTATGCAGAATGACTTTGTCAACAGACAGGACAGTGGATTATCAGAAGAAAGTTGTTCTTGGTAGTTTTCAAAAATGAGCCTGACATACCAAGTATTTCTTGCTTCCTCGTGTCCCAAGTCCTCATTGGCACAATGTATACTCCTAGGACCTGGGGAAAGAAGTTTAGTAATGTTTGTCACTAACTGTAGTAATTAGTACCATATGAAAGCACTTAAGAAAATAAGTCTTTTTTTAACTTCTGTTTTTTTTTGGTGGAGGAGAGTTTGAATTATATGCAGTAAAATGGGGCCTAAGGTTGCGTTTTGAGCTGTAAGTACAAGATCTACCATACAGACTCCTATCAAAAGTCTTTTAGCCCAGTATCCAAGTAGGCTACCAGTAAATACTTGGAGAGAGAATATACAAAATGAACTGGCACAGAGCAGTCCTTTCCCTGATGTGCTCTTGCAGTCTGTTAGTCATGTAGGTTTCATGAACAATCGTCATCTGTGGGGTCCACCGTAAGCTCCATTGATCTGTGAAGACTTTGGAACGTTTCTCTGCTTTTAGTCTCTGAATCATCTTGTATTCCACAGTGCAGCTGTTACAGCATCACAAACATATGTCTTACTAGCAAATGAGATACCATACAGGAAAATGCTATGTTTTTTTCTTTTAATTCCTTGAGCGAATAGTAAATTTTTAGTGGAAGAAAAATTAGATGGTTCTTTCTGTTGTATGTCCTGGCTGTTGTTAGGCTGACAGATAGCTTCACTTGCATACATAAATCTCCGGTCTTCGTAGTGCTTGATGTAGCAAGCTTAATAATCCTTTTTGCCGTTTTTTGGTTAATATGTATGTAAGTGCAGTAGTAATAATGTTAAGGCAGATATTCTGCTGGATGTAGAAATGAATGCGTAACACCTAGATACTCACACTGAGTAATTTCTGTTTGCATTCTGGAGGGCGGTTTGCAACTCAGTGAAGCTTTCAGCAAGTTGGTAAACTTATGTTCAAGTTCTGACTGAAAAACCATATAGGGAAGCCATTGTGAATAGTGTAACAGGCAACAGTGGTCATGAAAATTAGGTCTTAGATTTCAAATGCTAGACACAGATGTAAAAAAGGGGACATTCCGTCAAGAAAGTGCTGGTTTCATAATAAATCATTCCACTGAGAGGAGGCAAATCTTCTAAGCTGCTGAGTGGTAATGATGTCATTGCTATGTCCTGATGCATGCGAAGACAAGTTCATCAAAGATGAAAGCATGCGCAGTTTTTTCTTTAATGAGTTGATCAATAAAAGCTGTAATTACATAATGGTCACAGCATTCAGGAGGAGTTAAGTACAGTGGCATCATAAAGTACTTCTGATTAGTAAGTGAGATTCCATTCTTTTCATGCCTTTTATTATTATTATTATTCTGTAAAT
Organism: Aquila spilogaster; assembly: GCA_024606505.1. Lineage (NCBI taxonomy): Eukaryota > Metazoa > Chordata > Aves > Accipitriformes > Accipitridae > Aquila > Aquila spilogaster. Next base: position 9,948 of record JANHGO010005581.1, read on the forward strand.
GCTACTAGCAGTTGTTAGTGGAAAAAGACTACAGTAGATTGTATTTGCTGGCTGTTGATGAAGTCCTTCTTGATTGTTGCCTTGTGAAATGAACTTGATTAGCAAAATGTACTGTTCCCACTAGCTGACTAGATAGTACGGATAACTTATTTCCTAGGACCTTCAGTGGAGCAGTTGGGAGTTCATGAGCATCCAAGCATCTTGTCTAGAAAACAGCATAGGTAATATCAAGCAATAGAAAAGCAGACCAGCCTAGATCCTTCTGTTTGGAACTGCTGCTGTAGGTAGAAGATGAAGGAGGGCATCAGGCACAGGGAGCAGCTCCAGTAAGACTGTGTCAGATGAATATTTTGAACAGTTTCTGATATTTATTTGTATTAGCACCACCTGGGGCCTGGATTTCGCTTTGCACTATTTTGGTATATGTTTAAAAAGCAAGAAACCAGGTGGACATGTACAGGTTGTTGGGGAAGAATTACGTACTGAGATACCTGGGGCAGTCTCTCTGTAAGTCTTGAGAAACCAAGAGGTTGTTAGAATAGAAATAATAAAGATGGCAGTAGCAGCGATGGTAGAATGTGGTAATTCTGCAGTTAATCTAATTAACTGTAAAGTGTTGCAAGGGAACAGAAGCAGAAAGTGATCAGTGGGTTTGAAGCCCAGACTGCAGGGGATGGAGAGGAAAATGATAAAGAAAATGATTAGGTAGAAAATGGCTGTAGTCAGTTACGGCTCTTTCGGAAAGTGTGTGGAGTTGAACTTGGAGCAAGGATATACCTCATAGCTTTGTGTAAGCTGTCACTGAGTAGTCCACTATGTGTCTAAGCTCACTTCTACTCACTTCACTCTGAATAAAACGTGGTCCTGGGGCCTGACAGCAGTGAAATCTGCGTTGTTCAAGTTAGCTTTCCTTCCGGTTGTCAACCACGCAGCTTTCCATTCCACGGATGTACTTAGTCGAGGTGGCAGAAAATCTAAATTGGCTGGAAATGTTATCTGTTTTTGGAGTCCGCTACTCCAGGAAAAATTCTTTACGCTTTATTAAGTGTACCTTGTAGCTTGACATTTTCCATTGTAATTTTAAACATGCATTTTAGATACATTTTTGGTATGCGTCTTTGGGTTATTGTATTTTGAAATATGTCAGCAAAGTTTAATGTCTGCAATAAGCTGTTAATGAGATAACTGTGAATGTGGGAGACTGATATGTGAATAAGTTTGCTAATAAGTTGCCGCGCATATCTGAACATTTTTCTTGTCTAAAATAAAGTAAGATGCAGTGCTTTTTCTTTCCTGTGTTATACAGTAGTGCTGTGAATCTAAGATTCCAGTTCGAGGCCTACTACATTGAAATGAACATAATTTCACTTTGATTAAATTTTATATTTGCTCTATGACTGTTCATTGCTTTACATGGAACTGTTTTGTAATAGGTAAGTTATCTAAAGGCTAAAACTGAACTTTTTCAGAAACAACTTCCGATCAAAGTGATATTGAAGGACGGATCAGAGCCCTGAAGGATGAACTACGGAAAAGGAAGTCTGTGGTTTACCAGCTGAAAAAGGAACAGAAAAAGAGGCAAAAGGAGAGACTGAAAGCCCAGGAGGCCAGTCTGATCAAGCAACTGGAGGTTAGGAGTAGTAGAAGAAGGGCAAAGTGAAAGCCGAGACTGTTAGCTGTGAACAGATCATTGTAACATGGATATTGATGGCTAACTATTGTATCAGCAGCTATGAAAGATGTGTTACTGCAATGGAGACGTGACTGTGTTTTGGCTATTCAGGTGTTTTCAGTAATGAACCAGTGCCTCGGAGGCAAAACCACGTGCTTTAAAATGTGTGTAAGGAGTTTTGGACAGTATTCAGGGGGGTTTGTGTATGTTTGTACACATTAGTATCCCAGCTTGGACTTAAGAGTGTTGCTCATGTAATTTGTCTTTGAAGGTGAGGTAGTATTAGTATCTTCTGGGATTCACAGCCACAGAGCTTTAGGAAGTTAAACAGATTGCTGCACAGAGAAACTGTGTATCGTTAAGTGTTTGGGGCTGAGCATTATTTGTTTGATAAGTTTTATTTACAGAATTGTAATAATGGTTGAATACTTTAATAGCCATAACTGTTTCTCTTGCTCAGTCATATGATGAGTTTATCAAGAAGACTGAAGCAGAGCTGAGCCGAGATCTGGAGGCATCACCCACAGCCAAACCTCAGATTAAAACTCCATCCTCTGCTGCTGCTGAAAAACCTAAGATCAAGGCACCACCACTCCATAGGTAAATGAGGTTTCTTCTTCCTGAGTTTATTCTGGAACCAGTAGAGTGCTGTTGGAGCAGAAGGCATTTGTGCAAGGAAAGTACTTCCTCAGTGCTCTTCCTCAAAGCACTGGACTGTGGCCGTGTACTGCTGACATATGTGCTGATCACATCAGGCCCAAAGCAGTTAAGATGCACTGTCTCTGGAATCATAATCTCATTTGTGTCCTGCCCAGTCTCTCAGGTCCTATTTTCAGGTTCCTTCTGAGTAACATTTCTTGATTGAGCAAGAATTTGCAAAATGGTTGTTCGGATTACTTAGGCAAACTATTCTTTACAACTTAAACGTGGTTGGGATCTTATGTTTTAAAAGGGAGATGGTTCAACTGACCTTTGCGTTTCCTACAGTATTTTAAGCGTTTCATTTTCTCCAGCAGATGGTGCAGTTTTAGTGCATTTTTTCTTCTTAAAAAAGCTTTAGTTTCAGTAGTGTGGTAATAGATGCTTGTATTTCTACTTTATTCGTTAAAAATAACTACCAAAAAAACCCAAATCCTCTCAGTTCACTCAATTTGATTTTTCAAATTTAGGCCAGAGACAGCTAAAAACTGGAAATCGTTGACTGAATCAGAGCGATCAAGAGCATCTTTGGAATCCATTGCAGAGCACGGAGGTATGTAACTGGAAGAATCTACTACAGGTGAAGATCTTGAAGCCTGACCATTTAAAACTTCTTTACTGTTTTCCTTCTTGATTTAAGAAGGGATTCTAAGAGAATGTGCAAGCTAATGATGAAGCTGTATTTTCACTCTTCCATGTTTTACTTTTAGAAATATTTTGAGGGTAGAGTTTCTTTAATTATGGCTCCCCCACTTGCTCCCCTGCTCACCAATTCTGAAACCCCTGTAGTATTTGAGTTCCATATTTTAAAGGAATTATCTAGTGAAAAATAAAAAATGTTGATGGGAGATGTTGTCCCTTTTAAAAACTAGAACCACTTTATTTTACAGCATATATTGTTACATTAGTTGTATACTATAAGTAACTATTTTTTTTTGTTCATGCTTTATTATTTCTACTTAGTAGGCTTCTGCTTTTGTTCCTTCCCCGAATATTCAGTATTTAGTTTTATTCTTATTGAGGCTTTTATAAAACTATAATTATGTGACAGCCTTTTTCCTTTTGCTTTGTTTCCTGTTCCTCTATCACTTGAGGAAAATAAGGAAACCAAAATAATGGAGGCTTGAGAAGTAGGTGTTTAAGAACGGGTTTCTTTGAGATACTTTTCAGTGTTTTGCTGTCTGTCATTAGATAATTGCTATATGTAATTCAAATCTTTGTTGTTTTTATAGAATTCAAGAATGGTCTGGGTTTGAAGGAACCTTTAAAAATCATCTAGTTCCAATATGCCTGCCATGGACAGGAATACCTTCTGTTAGATCACATTGCTGAGCTCTTATTGTGGGCTCTGTATTGTATGGTGTTATAAAATGCCAATACAAGGAAAAGAATTAGGAAAAAATGTGTTAGAACCTTGGAAATGGATTAATGTTGCCCATATTCATAGACCATCTAGAAATCCCTCTTTCCAAGAAACCATTTTGTATTTTTTAGGGTGGAAGCCTTGATGTTTAAATTTGTTGCCTATGGTTGCAGTCTTCAATAAGATAATGCAAGCTGTGTAACATGTTGTGATTCACTTTCTATTTTCCTTCAAGATGCTGTGTCATCAAAAGCTGAGAGATCTGTGTCTATGCACACAAAGAAGGAGGCTGTGACAGATGTTCACGCAGAAGAACCTTCTGGAACATCTTCCTCAGTTTTAATGCCACCAAATAGTTCCAGAGGAGGATTTGGTGATTCTCTAGAGGATGTGTCCTCATCATCTCTTCTCAAAGACATAAAAGACATTAGCAGGATATCCTATGGGTCAGTAAGCGTTGTGGAAGATATATCCAACGAGGAGGCTGTCCTCAGTCATAAGTCTGAGATACTGGAAAACTTGGAATACGTAAAATCAGAGGAAAATGAGCTTGAGGATTCTCATGTTAAGCCTCTAGAGCATTCTGATGTCTTGTTGACATTAGATGAAGAACAGGAGAGATCACTGGACATCCTTCCGAAGAAAATTCTTCATTCCAAGAATGAACCCTCTCTAAGGGAACCTTTTTGTTTGACTGTGGAAAGCCTTCATGATGGGAAAGAAGTCTTAGAACAGAGACTGGCAGACAGAGATGCTGTAACTGTCCCAAGTGTAGAAGAATCTTCTCACAAACTGAGGAAATCGCCAGAGGAAAAAGATTACCTGCTTTCAGAGCATCTGTTTAGTCAAAAGGAGTCGTCATACGTCGAAGACTTTGAAGGATCCTCCTCCAGGAAACAGCCATCAATTGAAGAAGCACTTGCTGTGGAGGATTACAAAGATGATTTTGAAGCACCTCTTCTCTCTCCTAAAGGGGACACTCAGTCACTGAAAGAGCAGTCACAGCTCATGCAAACCAACAGAAGCAGATCCACCAGCCTTGACAGTGATGGTGAAATCAGTGAATGCCTCAGTGACAAGTCTCTCTCTCTCTCCGGCAGCGTGCATTCAGATAGGCTTTTAGAACTTAAGTCTCCAACAGAACTTACAAAAAATGCTGAGTGCAGAGATGTGGAGAAAGATCAGGCCACTGCTCAGTTGCCACCATGGCCTTCTGTTTCATTGACGGAAGAAACTGATAGTTTGCCAAACTTCAGCATAGGTGATAGGGTACTTGTAAGTAAAGTCCAACCTGGAACATTGCGATTCAAAGGTGTGACTAAGTTTGCCAAAGGGTTTTGGGCTGGTGTGGAGTTGGATAAGCCTGAAGGGAACAATAATGGAACTTACGATGGTATTAAATATTTTGATTGCAAAGAAAAGCATGGTATTTTTGCTCCTCCCCAAAAAATCTCCCACATTACGGAAAGTATTGATAGCCATTTAGATGCAGACGAGGATGAGGACACATTCTTTAATGACAGACTGGAGAAGAAACAGAAAGAGGAGCAGAAAGACAAAAGAACTTCCAAAACTAGCAAGGAAGGTGAAAGTCAGAGCAGAGATGCAACAGAGACCTCTTCTCAAGATAAAGCTCCTCTAGACACAGCTATTTCAGAAGCCTCATCTGGAAAAAGCATTGATGAGGTCTCATTTTCCAAAGCAAATAGCATAAAGATTTCTGAATCCTTTGCCCAAGAACAGTCTGTGGTGGCTTATCTGAAGCATGCTGTGAAAGAGGAGACTAACCTTACTCCTCCCATTTCTGATGTCACAGATAAGATTTCCACTGTTCACTTGGATGACATCTCAGATTTCTTTTCTGAAAAATTGGAGAGACAGAAGACATTGGGGGAAGAATGTTGTGAAAAATTAAATGATCTCTCTCCTGGAGTTGTGGAGAAGCCTGCAACTCCACTTCTGGATTTGCTGACAAAAGAAAAGAACCAATTAGAAGCTCAGCTTAGGATACCATTTAGGGAGGAAGAAAAGTCCAAAAAACAACTGGAAAAGGTCAGTTTGCTCACGGACAGCCTGCTTAAAGATTTTGTGAAGGACACAGTCAGCCAGTTACAGCAAATAAAGAAGATCAGGAATGAGAAAATCCAGCTCAGCAACCAGGAGCTCTGTGATGTGAAGGAGCAATGCAGTACCCCATCCCAGCGGGTAGAAGAGCAGATTCCTGATGAACTGAACAATTTTTTTCTAAGTTCGGATTTGGAAGATGACAGAGAAGAACTTTCATCCCCAGACATGTGCCCCAGACCAGTAAGTAACAGACATCTCGCTCTGATTTCCAGAGTTGATGATTCCTTTGATGATTTGAATCTGAAGAATGGCAGTGTGACACCAGTTTTTCTCACAGGTTCTGTTCACTGATGTGACAATTGTATGTCTGTGTAATGCATGTCCTGGTGTTTCCCGGTTCACGACTCACTTTAGTAGCCCCGCAAGCTTAAAGACAAATTTTGGCACGTGAAAGTGAAAAACACTTCATTAAGATTGCATTCTGCTTATGTGTTCAATTTCATTTAGTTGTTACCCTCAGTCTTTACTCTAAAAGTATCAAAATACAGTGCACTGTAAACTTATCTTTCTCTATTCTTGATATGAAACAATCATCCTGTAAAAAATTAGTTGTTATAGAGATCATTAAATTGTCAGACTGCTCTATCCGCAGAACTAATATATCATGAGCAGTGGGAGTTCAAGCTTCCTTAGAACAACCATTAATGAAACAGATTTAGGACTTGGCCTCTGCTGAAGATCCTAGTAAACCTGTCTCAATATATTATCACAGAAAGCTTCAGCTCATTTTGCCGTTGTGAGCACTGCTCAGTCACTAGAACGGCCATCATCTGCTAAAAGCTTTTAGGCTGTTAATGTAGATCTGAGAGTGCTGGTAAGCGAAGTAAAAAGTTGTATGTCACATTATCACTTTTTAAACTACTCAGCCTTTCATAAACAGTTGAACATTAAGACAGACAGTGGGCCAGGAACGCAGACTTTCAAGCTCTGTGGGAGCCCTCTGAAAACATTCATCAGCAATGATAGGAGACCCAGGTATTTCAGTTGAAGCATCTCTAACTTCCCTGTGGGTTGTTTGTTATTGCTGAGAGAATTTAAGAGTAGTTGTGCACATACAGCCTATCACTAAAGCATTTGAAAAATCCAAGCTGAATATCTGATAGACAAGAATGTGATGCTGCTTTTAAATTTGCTCTCCTGCAATTCACAGGAGAGCCCAGTGTTTGGTGCCAGTGGTCAGGAAGAGCTTGCCAAGAGACTGGCGGAGCTGGAGCTCAATCGCGAGTTCCTGAGTGTGCTGGGAGATGAACAAGACTGGTTTGATGAGGACTATGGCCTAAGTTCCCGTAAGGTCCAGCAGAAGCAATCTGAGGAACCAGCAGTGCTGCCCAAGGTAGAACCACAGAAAGTACCACCACCAAAGCCATGTGAGGAGCTCTTGGCAGTCCCTCATACTGCGGTTGAGGTGGAAGGTATGGTGCATGCAGCAGCTGAAGAACTCTGGAAACTGAAAGAGCTGGGTCATGATCTTCAAAGTTTCTGCCTTTACACTGACTTTAGTAATACCATCAAAGAGCAGGACACCGACTCGATAAACAAGCAGGTCTATAAAAAGGTACAGTCTTTAGGCATTTTATTGTTGTCCTTTAATTGTTACTGTGAAGAGCAGAAGCCTTAATTCTTACTTCTTCTCTGTTAAGGTGGTATTTGATTTAACAAGAGAGATCTTTGGGGAGATCTTTGCTGAGGATCCTAATCTAAATCAGCCTATCTGGATGAAACCATGTAGGATTGCGTCTGCTTATTTTCGCCGAGTGAAGGATCCAAATGATTTGGATGAGATCAAGGTAGGAAGCAATCACTGTCATACAGGGAAGATGAGATGGAAAATAGTGTACTGACAATTGCCTGAAAGTTAAAAGGTCATGAGGGGTGCGTACCATAAAAGATATGTTGAGAAGAGAAATGAGATTACAAACCTGTAAGAGTTTGTCGGAACGGTCTGTTTCACTCAACAGATTTGCCTCCCGGTCTTCTTGGCTGATACTAACTGCTTTTAAACTACAGTCCTCAACTGACAGGGTGTTCTTGGTCTTACAAAGCTGATACGCTGTCAGACTGCTGCTTTAGCAGATTTCAGCGGAACATTGTATTTTGGGTATAATGGCATGGATCCAGCTGTAGGGTTGGGCCAAATGGAATGAGCTGGATTACTACTGTTGTTTTTTGTTGGTGGTTTGTTGTTTTTTTTTTAACTGAGACATACCTGTGCCAACCTCACTGAGGACAGTGCGGAGTTGCCCGGATTAATCCGAAATGTGACTGGTGAGAGTATTGCTGTGTTTGGCAAGCCTCGTGAGGTCTCCTGTTGCTGGTAGTAGTGCTCATAAAAAGGACAAAACCTCAAAAAGGCAGAGCCAGACTAAGACAGAGTTGAATTTGTAGGGCCACTTGTTGGGAAGATACTCTCTCTGAAAGTGCCTGACAGAGAACTTCAGTGCAGCTCATTGGGACATCAATGAATACTATACTGTTTTGTTGGTTTGGGTTTTTTTTTGGACTGTATTTTGATTAATCTGCTGAAGATAAAGCATTTTAACTCTCTAGAAAGATTAGAAATACTATCTGGATCAACTTCTTAGTTGAGAAGACTTCCAAAAGCACGTTGCGGGGCACAGTTCAGGGACACCAAACTTCCACTCTACTCTTTTTAATATCTTCCTGCAAAATGAATGGTCATAATCTCCTGTTTACTGTACTGTTCAGTTGAAAGTTCTTGTTCTCAAGACTGTTGTCGCAGAGGTGGGTGTCTTCTTTTTTTTTCCACTACTGAATTTAATAACCGTTGCCTGTGTAAGCCTGCCTCAAAGACTTTGCTGTAACTTTCTTGATCCACCTTATGTCCCTTGGCTAAACAGAAACTTGCTATGCTATGATCTGACTTAGGGCAAGTACTTTGGATATACTTGTCATTTCTTAGCTCAGATTTTATTAAATCTCAACTTTTCTGTTCTGTAGAACTTCATTGCAGCTGAAGTACTGAAGCTTTTCAGTCTGAAGAAGGAGCCTAATAACAAAACAGACTGGCAGAAGATGATGAAATTTGGGCGGAAGAAACGAGACAGAGTGGATCATATATTGGTGAGTGGATAAAAGACAGCAGTCGTGTCAGATACTGTTCCTCAGACTGAAGTGTGACATGATCATATTTTTCAGACTTGATCATACTATTTATGGAATGCAAAGTATGCAAGAGATTTTGATAGAAGGTGTTTAATTTTAGAGTGCTCACTGTTGTCAAAACAGAGAAAAGAGAAATCAAGTCTGTTAACAACGAAGTGAGGAAACTTGAGTGAATTCAGTTCAGACCTGCTGGATTTGGCTGGAGGATAGATTTGCACACAGACAGAGGTTTAGGGCATGAATTTGCATTGGAATAGTTGACTGAAAGACGAGTTAACTTTTTCTTTGGGAAGAGGATATGTTTTTATTTTCAGTTCTAAATGTGTGGGGTTTTTTTGAAGTAATATTGTTTTTATTGGAGGCAGAGATACTGAGAACATAATAGACTCGATTGCTAACCAGATTCAACTGAAAGGCTGCAGAAATGTTTAGGTTAGAAGAAAGATTTCCATGAGATGGTGTGGGACTTGATGCTTCCTTAGTGCAAGACAACCAGATGGTACCCAGAGCTAAGCATTTCCTTAAAGCTAAGCAATGAACGTGACTTCTGGTCCTGTAGCACTTGACATAACTAATGAATGCATCTGCCTCTGGGCAGAGACTTGGAAACGAAGTGTTAAAACTGCATAAGATAGAACGTATCTGGCTGTGTACTAGTTTTGGAAGGTTACTCGTTGGCTTGTATTGCAGGATGATTAACATGATTATTGGCTATAATGATGGTGAAGGTTCTTCTTGGGAATATGAGTCGTCATTAACACCATGCTTCACTTAATTATACCTGAAATTGATTCCACACACACGCACACATAAGTAACTTCAGGTCATGGGTTGTGTGGTCTTTTAATTGCCCATCAGTGGAAGGTTTCCGACACAGGCTTTTTCCACAGGGGTTTAATCTGGAATGTATGTAAATAAAACGTTTAGGTATAGGACCTGCATATCCTAGTACTCTTGATTCTGTTTATAGTGTGTGCAAAAAAAGTCCTGTGCTTAGATCCAGGAGAGAGTTAATAGTTCAGCCATTATGCTTGCGTACAGATTTAAGACATTTGCTCCTAATTTCTTTGAGTCACACCTGGAAAGTTAGTTTCCTAAATGGGAGAAGTCCTTCCAGTTAAAGGCATCCGAAGTACTTTAGATGGAATAAGTTGGAAGCTCAGACAGTCTGGTCTGCAATTTACGTGCAGTCCCAGACATCAGAGATTAATAGCGCTCTGGCAATTTTGGTTTAATAAATAATGTGTTTAATTTTATTTTGTCCTCGCAAGTGCATGGTAATAAAATTTTAGCTGAAAGCTGGGAGTAACTTTGAAGATTGCAGCATACCACGCTTTGGGATTAAGGCAGCCTCGGTGGCATTGCCACCAAATCCGTACTGTAATGCTGCTGCTATCAGAGAATCTAATAACAAAAAAAAACGTAAGGAGATAATGTTTGGTTTCTTTTATTTTGCTTTATTTAAAATTTCTATAAAATATGAACTACTTGAATAGCTTTCCTCTGCCCCCTGGTCAGCCTTCAACTTGTGCTTAAGGTCATGAATTCTGTGGTAACACAAATGCGAGGTCATAACTGGATATACAGGTCTGTAAAAGGCCTGCAGTCTATCTGCTAGAAAATCAGTGCAGCTCTGAGCAGAGGATCCAGTTCTGGAGTTTCACATGTTTCATTTGAAATATATTCAAATAGCTCAACACTATAATTTCCTGAAGCTTCTTGGTGGGTTAAGATACAGTAAAAACTCCTTTAGAAATGACAACTGAAAATGCTTTGTTTCTTCAGGTAGGTGAATCTGGCAGATATACATCCCTTGCAGTGTGCAGACTCTGCCGTATGACTGCCTGTAGGAGCTGACTGATTCTCCGTGTTTTTTTGCTGCTTATTAAGACAAAGACTGTTAAAAATAAAATGTACTATTTTTTTTAAAGAAGAGGTAAACTTTCTCTGTCTTCTGTTACTTGCATTTAAACTTTGAGCACAAGCCCTTCCCGGTTTCTTCCTTCAAGTAAAAGTAATTTTCAAATGAAAACAGCTTTTGACGGTTCTTACTGAGACAGCTACATATTTTTAGTGACTTCAAGAGGAGTGAACACATCTGATGTCTGGTATTGACCTACAGCCGACTGACCCAGGAGCACAGTACGATTAATGCAGGGATTTTGGTTCTGAGAAAGAAGCATTTGTTGCACACCAGCTTCTCCAGTGCAGCAGCAAAGGCTGTCAAATAGCTGTCTGCCTTCATAGGTGATTCTAAAACCTGGAGCCAAGTCTATTTGCTGAACGGCCTTTTGTTTCTTCTGAAGACACTGAGCAAGCACCAGGCTATCCTGGTGGGTTTAATCTCTGCCTGGATATTCCTGGATGTGTCCCTGGTTTATCACACTGAACCCAGTTCCTGATAATTCCTGGCTCCAGCAAAGCTCAGCCTCGTGGCAGGGGCACAGCAGTTTGAGCAGTTCGTGTTCTGGAGGGGCTGTGGGAAGCAGGGTGAGTCAGCCACTGTACAGCCGAGAATCAAGGGGAGAACTGGATGGATCAGCGACTTCCACCAGCAACTGCATCTTATTTCCCACTTTCTGTTCTTCCTCACAGCAAAATAGTTATCGGTGGCTTTCTGCCACTGACAAAAACCACTGTGCTCTTCTCCTTTTTTGCAGCGTTAACTTTGATCAGGCTGGCAGATCTTTAAGGAGGCTTTCTTCAGGGCACAAGAGCTCTCCATTCCCAGGTGTAGCAAGTCAGGAAAGGAAGGCAGGAGACCAGCGTGGCTGAACCGGGACCTGCTGGTCAAACTGAAGAGCAAGAAGAAAATGCACAGGCAGAGAAAACAGGGACAGGTACCATGGGAAGACTGTAAGGAAGCTGCTAGGCTGTGTAGGGTTGGGGTCGGGAAGGCCAAGGCCCAGCTTGAGATGACCGTGGCTAGAAATGCCAAAAAGAACAAGAAAGGCTTCTACGGGTACCTCAACCAGAAAAAGGAAGTCCAGGAGGGCATACCCCCCCCTAGTGAGTGACACAGGCAAGCTGATAACAGCAGACAAGGAGAAGGCTGAGGTACTTGACTCTTTTGCCTTGGTCTTCCCCAATAACTGCTCGCCCTGCAGCCCTTAAACGTTTGGTTGGATACGAGGGGATCAGGGAAGCAACATCCCTCCCACTGTAAGCAAAGATCAGGTTTGTGACCACCTGAGGAACCTGAACATTCACAAGTCTATGGGTCCTGATGAGATGCATCCCAGAGTCCTAAGGAAATTGGCTGATGTAGTTGCCAAGCCACTCTCTGTGATATTTGAAAAGTCGCAGCAATCAGGTGAAGTCCCTGGTGACTGGAAAAAAGGTAACATCATACCCGTTTTCAAAAAGGCTAAAAAAGATGACCCCGGGAACTACCCACCTGTCAGTCTCACGTCTGTGCTGGGGAAGATAGTGAAGCAGATCTTCCTGGAAGCCATGCTAAGGCACATGAAAGGCAGGGAGGCGATACGGGAGAACCAGCATGGCTTCACCAACGGCAAATCCTGCTTGACCAACCTAGGTTGCCTTTTATGATGGTGTTACTGCATCAATAGACAAGTGACACTGACAGTGTGGTCGAGTGCACCCTCAGCAAGTTGGCTGATGACACCCAGCTGTGGGGTGTGGTTGACACACCAGAGGGACGGAATGCCATCCAGAGGGACCTAGACAGGCTGAGCAGTGGGCCCAGGTGAACCTCATGTGGTTCAGCAAATCTAAATGCAAGATCTTGCACCTGGGTTGAGGCAACCCCCACTACCAATACAAGCTGGGGGATGAAAGGATTGAGCGCAGCCCTGCTAAAAAAGACCTGGGGGTACTGGTGGATCGGAAGATGGACGTGAGCCAGCACTGTGCCC
>JANHGO010005582.1:0-22808 GCA_024606505.1 Aquila spilogaster
AACTGTGTGGATTTTGTAAAAGCACTCAAAAATTAAATGTTACCATTTAGTAAAAGCATTGACTGATTTCTAAAGGGCTAGCTTGCAGCACTGCTGAAAACATTAGTGACACGGCAAATAATCCTGCGCTATGAGCTTCCAGCACTACATGATTTCCATTCCATCAACGTAAGTATTACTGTATGAAAGTTATTCTGTTCTCTTAATAAAGGGAGAAGAGTGAACGCTTGGCCTTAATGCTGATCTGCTTCTGATGAGGCTATAAATAAACTGCTACTCGTGGTCTCCAAAACAAACCAGTTCGGATGTCCTCAAACATCACATTCATTAACGCAGATTATATTTACACAAATAGAAAAAAGACAACAGTGAACAAGGCCATTGATTTCAATGTAACGAGCAATGCAAAGCAATTGAATGTTGTTAAGCAACAATATGAGCAATATTGCTTTTACCAGTTTTGTAATAAATTTTTCAACACGTATTTTCATTTCAGTGATCATTGTTATCATGAATAATTGCATTAAGAGTGCCGTTTCATCAAATTAACTTACAACTGCAATAACCCCTCATGGAGATTTTTAGGATAATAGTTACTGCGAATGCACAGAGAGCTAAGCTCTGAGAAAAAAATAGAAAACGCTTAGCACAAATGAAAACACATTGTGTACAGAAGATCCCAGCACTGTGTAATACAGTTACAAACATCATCAATGGAGATGCCACCCAGCTTACCAACTATCATCAGTCTGCTGATGAGGAAAACCGTAACACCTCATCCCTTTGCCCCAGCAGAGCACAACGCTGAAGAGGCTTCTGTGAGCAGCAGCCACAGCGCGTGTCAAAGCAGAGCTCACTGATCCTGTTTATCCACTGGGAACTATCTGTGACAATATTAAGGCATCCCACATGTAATCCCACACCTGACCTGCACTCCTTCCCTCCTTGGAGACAGCTGAGACAGTAGAACATCTCACCACCAGCCAAAGTGGATGAACACGAACCATCAGACTTCAGACTCAAACACAAATACAGGCATCAAGGACCACAGCTCCCCTAGACATGGGAAATGTATTGGGACAGCAACATTGCTGGAGTAACGAGGCCATGATAGAAAGCCCAGGAGCCAGTCTGTCTACAGTGTGACTGTGAGAAAGGCAACAAAGTGCTGCGATTTGTCAGATGCCACATTTCTCCACCAGGAGAACTAGGTAAGTGTTGGTATCGGTACCTGAATGCTCTGCTCAGCTCTGGCTAGACATGCTACAGGAACTGTGCTTCTGAATCCAACAGGACTTGCTGAAAAGAATGGCTACAGACATGGAAATGGAGAAGTAACTACAGGAGACTGTGGCCTGTTTGACCTAAGGCAGAGGCTGAGAAGAGCTGTGATGGCTATTACGGGATACTGCAGGAGTGGCGAGAGATGAAATACGTTGTGAAGTGAAAGGGCTGAGGTCAGCAAGCCCCTGGGTCTGTGCTGGGGCTGAATGGAGCTCTCAGCTGGCTCCCAGCAGAGCAGGTTTGGAGGGCTGCCTTGGCCAGTTTTTTCTGATAATTCCTTTTCCCAATTTCCCGATCCACACCAGCAATTCCCATGAAATTCAACTTTTCTGTTTGAACTTTTACATTAAACTTTTCACTTCTCTCAAAGAATTTACAGCATTTCTATAAGGTTTTAAAATACGCAACCGAGTCTTACACAGTAGAAAAGGAGAGAGAGACAGAAGAAAACGCATATGGAAATATTATTCCTTGCTGAAATCAACAGATACTGTTTCGATAACATTTAAGCAGTATTTCTCATGCTCCCTTCCCCTCCCACATGCTAGAATTTGGTCATTATGAGCTCAGCTGAAGCCTGCTCCGGTTACTGAATGGTTTCTGCCATAATGAGATGTAGGCTGGGTGAATGTTTTCAAAGGAATGAAGGTGTTTAATAATTCTAACTCAAAGACTGCTGCTAAAACTCACAGTATGTTCATTTTGATGGCTTCGGTGCTCAGAACAGATGGGCTCCAGTGGTTTTATCACAGCCCTAGTATAGCTGAAACTCACCGGAAAGAAAAATCACCCATTTCACAACTGCTTCTAGAATCAATTGGTAAAGCCTTTCATAAACAGAAAGCAGGGGGGGTGAGGAAAAGCACTACATGTATTTGTTCAAAGTACAAAATGTGTAAGTCAGATCTAAGGAAATAATACCTGATGACTGGGTTGGAATTACGCAAGGCCAACCTTTTCCATACCGTCTAGAGACCCATCGTTCATAACCTCGGGCTACTATCAGCACTATGAAGCCTGCAACAAAGTACCGTGTGCGTATCAGTACTTGATGAACTGAATGAATAAATGTTAAATCCTGAAGCAAGATGTTCCTTGTGATCTCTGTTAAAAGTCTGCAACCCTTTAAAACAAGAGCCTTAACATCATAATCTCTGTGGCATCTTTATCATCCTGAGAAATGAGTTAATTTTCCATACACTGTGTTCTGCCAAGTAAAGTTATTTTTCCAAGTAGTTCTTATGTAACTGTGTGATGGGAAAGGCGAGACCGGAGCTGAGCCCTTGTGTGCAGCTCAGCCTGATGAGGTGCCTCCTGCTAACTGGGGCAAGCTGCCCTTCAGCCTCACCCTCCTCTGGCTCTTCTCCTTTGTGCTGCTCGGGGCAGGCGTTGGCAGAGATGGTGATAAGCAGCTTCTCTGCTCCTCCTGCAGTACTGGAAAATCGGCCTCGTACTGCTCTTTATTTCCCAAAATGTATTCATATCACAGCACTTCATCGAGGTTCAGCCTCAAAGAGAATAGGACATCTGTGTGCAGGGCTCAACACACAATAACAGATTTCTGTTGAGGCGGATGCTTGGACTGGATCCATCAATCTGCATTTCCACAGCTCACTTTTCTCTGTTTCAAATGTAGGCTTCATTAAGGGACCTTCAGGTGTTCCGATTCTTTGTAGCTACCGTGGATGGCCATAAACCATGTTAGGGCAAGACAGAAAGTTAATATACAGCACTGCTGGGAGGAGCAAGAAGGCAAAGCTTCAGCAAGAGTGGCAGCAGAGAAGAGGTTCAGCAAGCATGGACAAGGAGTCAAGATGACGAGGGGGGACCTCGAGATTGCCATAAAAATATTTTCGTCAGGAAAAAAAAAGGTTAAAAGTTTTTTTTTTGCCCTGGGTTTCCTGACTGCACTGTCAGCATGGTTTCTACCACAAAGGGGCAAGAGAATCTCTTTAAGGACAATCAAAGAAAGTTCAGGACCTTCACTAAACCTCATGCAGATGACCTTGAGCTTGCATATGAATTCTGAACACCGCAGAGCCTATGATACAACCAAAAATGTGGCAACACAAGTGGCACTCCTTGCTACATACAACTGGGACAAGCCGTCTCCCCAGAGCTCACAAAGCATTTACAGCTCCTATGACAACATATACCTACAGCCGGACCCATTAAGGCAGTATTAGCATTCCCAGTGATTTTAATAAGGCCCCCAAAGATTTCAACCTCAGGCACAGATGATGTGATGCTGAGATGGACATTTCCTCAGCACCACAGAGGGAGGAGGATGAGCAGCTCCTAGAAGCTCCCAGAGGCTTGGGCTCCTGACATGGGCTCAGGAGCAAGCCTGCAGCCATGCCGAAATCAAGAGTGCCAGACCCAATTTGGGCATAAATCAAGAGGAGATAGAATAGAGCCCAAGGGGAGCAAAAACAGGATGGAATCAGGAAACCACAATTAATCATTTATCTTCTTGGTATCCTGCTAACAACAGAAACTTCCAGACTAATGACTATTTGAATGCAGCCGTACAAGTAATGTATCATCACCGAACGCAGCATTAAAACATTAAATAAAGAGTACTAAGATTAACAGGATGTTTACAAATAATTATTAGGTGATTGCCTAATTTTGGACTTCAGTTTGCTGTATTTACCTTCTTATAATCAAATAGCTCCATACTTTGCAATATTTACATCTATCCAGTTTGTGGCCTCACACAGTATTGCCATAAAAACACTGATTTACTATTTACGCAGAACACTACGCACTTCGCCAAGCTGTTTTAGTGTTTTTCTTCTGTAGTTCTTTTGTTTTCCCTTTATTTACTTTGCTTAATAAACTTCCATGCATTTTGCTCAACAAATAACAAAGTTTGGTTCTTGTTTAAAAAAAAAACACAATTTATAAAAGATAAAAGATCTTTCCTATCAGTCTTTAGTTTTAACTCTTGGCCCCACTGTTACCCCTCTATACGATGAGAATTACTGTGTTGAACATGCATAAAACGTCACACGATGTATGAACTACAGTATTTTCTGTCCAGTGTTGGTTATGATCAGTTGCAAGAAAAGAGAATTGCTAAGCATACAGTCCAACAGAGGTCATTGTGATTTATGGGCCGGTGCTTTGCCACTGAAGAAGGCTGGCACATGCCCTCCCTGGGAGCAGGAGGGGCACTGCTGATGTGGGATGTTCTTGCTGTGATCTGATGACAGCCTGTGGCTCAGCTGTGTCAGGCACTGCATAAATGGGTACGTTCTAGCTATTGCAGTTACATTCAATTTTTTCAGGGTACAAGAGACATATAATAATTCTTACAGGATACGGTAAATTGACTTTAACTCATATTTTGAGCATATTTCCCTGCCTATCATATCCCATGGATAACGCCAGTTGAATCACAAAGACCTTGGACAGAAAAAACCCTGATGACAGGACCAAGAAAGTCAAAATGTCCACCATGCCATCAGATGGGAGATCAGTACAAGACAAACTGCCCCTACTGCCTGTCTCAGCTTGAGGGGTGAGGGCAGGTTGATCCAGAGCTATGGAGGGGGGCCAGGTGCTCACAAATGCTTTCCTCCTTCAGGCATCAGTGTCTGTTATCTCTAGGGTTCACACACAGGCCAACAGGCAGAGATAAAGACTTTGGAGGCCCTGTAACTCATAAAGCAATGAATTAACTAATCTGAGTGCTCTGAATATCCCATGGCCCAACCTGTCCCACTTGTATTACCCACATGGGGATGCTCACAGATGAGCTACCCACGCCAGGCACCTACAGCCGTGGACATGTGGACAACACAGCCATCTCTCTTCATCTGCATGTACTCCCTCGCATGAGTAATTATAGTAGAAATCACACATTGCCAAGGGAGGAGTAGGCAAGGAGCTGTGTGCTTTTTGGGTTTTGGTGAATGACACACCTTCCCTTCAGAAGGCAGAATATAATTCTGCCACTGTGACTACATGAATCATAAATCATAGAATCATTAAAGCTGGAATAGACTTCTTAGATCATCAAGTCCAACCATCAGCCCATCACCACCAAGCCCCACTAAACCATGTCCCTCAATACCACATCTGCATGGTTCTTCAACACCTCTAGGGACTCTACCATTTTCCTGGGCAGCCTGTTTAAAATAATGGTACTCTTCTCATAGAGGAACTCCCTCACATCGCACACTCAGACTGCTAATGCTATACACTCTTTAAGCCACACTAACGCTGACATTTTGTTAGCGTTTTGGCTCTTCCCATCTCAGTATTGTTAGAGCTCCAGCGCTTCATGCGGCGCATCGAAATGCCAGGGAAAAGAGAATGATATAAAAATACAAATACAGAAACACATCTAAAAATGATGACTTTGATCTTTCAAAAGACAAATCACACATCTCTGGCTCTAATGAGATATGGGATGATAAAGGTAGTGCTGAGCAAAGGACTAAGCTGATGCACCGAGTCAAGAGTTTCAAAACTGATACTTCTGCTCTTGTCCCATCAGGCAAAAAAAAAGTGATCCTTTGTATGTACTGCAGCAGAATACTATAGACACACTAAAGAAACGCATTAACACTGCTTAAAGCAAGGACAACTCTAAGCTCACCCAAGGATGTGAAGGCTGAAGCACAGCACTGTGGCATTTTAAATGCCACAAAATCATATCATTTATTCTTTCAAAATACACTTCCAAGCTGAAACCAAAATAAAAGGCTCTTCCACCTCTGCACATCTTTCTGAGGATTATTAATGTGATAGAGCAGAAGTTGCTAGGTGACAGTAAAAGGACCTTTGGTCAACAGTAACTTGAATTAGCTGCTGGCATGAAAAAAGAGATGCAGAGTAACACAGCTCCATTCAATTGGGACTTGCTAGTTCAGGAGTTGATGCAAATCTGATACTGCTCAAAAGTAAGAGTACCTCAGCAGATCACTACTGTTAATTCCCGATGTCTTGCTGAAGTTTTTTTTGGTGTTTCCTTCATTAGGATGAGCTGAGTGGGAAGCGCTGTCTCATAGAACACATCCCACAGTGCTGACCAGTACATTACGAGCAATAATGTCCTGTGGTCCCACACTGACACAGAGGTACGTGGCCACTACACTCTACCTCCTGCTCCTTTCTGCTGAACTGCCTCGTCAGCCTCTTCTGAGATCTTCAATAGCCAGTAATGTCTTAGCACTAAGCAAGAAGACAGAGAAAACAGCCAAATATTTTCCTCTGAAGAGTTTATCCTATGTCCCTGACTGTACAAATGCCACAAGGTGTAGCTGAAAAAGTGCAACGCTCTCTATGTTTCAGAAGCCACTTTAAGCTTCTTCTAGCTAAATTTACAGTTGCGCTCTTAGGTAACAATCAGGTTGCAATGCAATAACCATCTGCAGCAGAAGGCACAACAAAGATCAAGGGAAGCTGCAAGCTGGAGAAGACACATAGAGGAGGAACCGGTGAAGAGAAAATGAGGTGGTTTTGCTCTTCTATTTACTGCCCAAGTGAGCTCATTATTGCCCGTGGAATTGGGGGAAGATTGATTAATTGCAAAAGGGCTTTGCCTGGACATTCTTGTTGTCCTTTTAATTCCAAACAAATACAGTATCATACAAATTGCATCTAAGGGGAACAAAAACATCTTTTGTCCCTCTCAGCAGTAAGGAAAATAGTAAGTAAACAGTGTTAATAATAGAAACAAAGGGATGGAGTCTAGCAGAGCTTTTAGGTCACTGACTCCATTCATAGATGGGGGAAAGAAAGGAGAGTAAGGTACAACCTAACCCAATTATGGTTTTGTAAAAATTATTTTCAAGCCATTAACTGAGATTTGGCCTACTTACATTACGAACTTCTAGGGGCGAAAACTTGTTCTTTTCTGTATTTGAATGTGCTGTGGAATGCAGCCCATGTCCCTGACCAGAGCTCCTGGTGCGTTATCACAGCTTAGCATGAAGCTGTGTTGGCCATGTGTCTGCAGCCAGGCCCACTGTTGGAGAGCCTCTGAAGTAGCCCTAACAGCTGAAGAAGGCAGAGCTTGGTGTGAGGGCTGTGAGGTGGGGAGGACTGAACTGGTTAGTTTAACTACCGGTCCTTCCTAGCACTTCCCCACAATAATGAAATCCCAGCATCTCTGGTGCTAGAACAGGTAACCACGCTCTCCAGGCCACGAAAGAGTTCTCCCGAGAGCTCCTGGGTATACACGCAGTCCCACTCAAAACCCAGAATCTGGGTCAGTATAAAAAAATGGCAAGAGTTACACAGTTGTGGGGGAAAAGACCTCTTGGGGAACAATCCCAACCATCCTCCAGGCTGAAGTGCTATTCACTGAGAATGAGCATATTCCTTTCGATTTTCTATTCCTTCCAGGTCAGCTGCCCGCACAACCTGCCATACGCTGAGAACCACTTACTGCCACGATTCTGTTGTGATATGTATGATACCTGCTGCTTTCGTGCAGGTGTCCGCTGCTGTAACCAAGGGGATGCACAAAGGTGTTGGTGGAGATGGGGAAGGACTGTGGAGGAATCCTGCCCGAGCCTATGGCTGCAGAGAGAAAACTTGAAAATACAGCTGCACCTTCAAAGATCCTGAAATCAAAAGGGAGTAATGGAGCTGAAACACATTATTTTAAAAACCAGCTGATATGGGAGTCATTCCTAATGTTGAAACGTGCTGTGATAGAAGGAGTGGTGCAAAAAGTCTGTGTTCTCAAATAGCCCACACCTTCCAGCGGCACCACAGTGATTACATTTCAACTGCAGGTGAAGAAGTTCCACGGTGTAATTTATAAGTCAACTCAAATCTGTGGAAAGCTCGGGTATATTACAGGTGAAAGTGCCTCACTTCTTATACAGCAATCATCAGATGCCAGAAGTGCAAGTGCTTGGTTCTACTGCTATTCAGCCCCATGCATAGATGGGAAAAACACGTGTGGAAGATTTGGCCAGCAGCATTATTTTTTAATTAAGGGAGGAAAAAAATCTTTAGAAAGCATCTTAAACTGACAAGGTGAGGTGTGCAGAATGACCTAAGACCGACAGGCACTGATTGAAAGCCATTGAGGTAATTCCAGAAGTAATTAGATCTTTGGACAACAAAGTGATGAAACAGGACAAATGACCTTTTCTCATTCGCACACTACCAGCTTACTTTTCTGATTTGTTTCACTCTCCAGGAACAGTATTTCTTTTAAACACTAGCAGAAAAAAATATGGCTCTGGCACTGAGCTGGGATGCCTGGGGTGCCCGGCTCTGCTGCAGATTTCCAATACGACCTTGGGCACACCCATTAATCTCTTGCATCTCAGTTCTTTAGCAGCAAAATGGGAGGAAAGCTCCTACTTTTTGCTAGCCCACTCTCCTGTTTTCTCTATGGAGACTGCAAGCATTTTTTGGAGGAGTTTGCTGGCATAACCACATCTATAAATTTAGCAGGAGCCTGGGTCAAATGCTGTGCTAAATGTTAAGCATAGAGGTCACCACGAGCAGCCAGAGTCAGTGTTTGGAAGCACTCCCTTGTGTACACACAGGCATACTAGCTCTACCGTGGCTCTTTACTTCAGGTCCAGAGACAGAAGCATTCCTCCAGCCTACGATATATGACCCAGCATAGAGCTGGGAGGCCACCTGCCTGGTCACCAAGGGAAATGATGTGGAGCACCCACCTGCCTGGCCACCAGAGACCACCCCGCTGTAGAGCACTTGCAGGACAGAGAATTGGCTGAAGGATCCCACTCTACCCTTGAGATAACAAACCTTCTACTAAACTCTATAGGCAACCTCTTAACTTTTATATAATGTGCAGTACCAGATCATTACAGGTAGCCCGATGAAGTTATTGCAAAAATTTACAATCCCTGGCAACAAATCACCACTTGGCCACATGAATGTGAGTGCAAATATATAAATACATACCCAGACGCTAACATACACATTCTGTCTATATATAATATGCAGAGATACTCATATGTGTATGCATACTTATCATTACACACCCACACACGAACACATTTCAACATAAAGAGGAATATCAGAGCTGGTCTACCATCAGAATAAACATCCAACTTGATATATTTCTCGTAAGACCTCTACAAATTTGGTATAACTACAATTTTGAGGATGTATTTTGCAAACGTGCCAGATAATGCCAGAAGCACAGCTTTGAGTTGACTGCATTCTTACTCCCACCAGTGTCCTTGCTGTGACAGTTTTGATACAAACAGTGTGTATTAGATCATTAGTACAGAGACAACTCTCTCTCCCTGCCATGCTTTCTAAGCTCAGGCTGATGAATGGGAACTTGCTACTTTTGCATTCAGCTTGGCCAATATATCAGAAAGCTAAGCCCAGGTAATGGCATCTAGACCGCGTCTGACCACACTCCTAGGTTGTTCTCTATCAGCCACAACAAACAAACAAAAATACATAACATGCCCGCGATCAATCAAGGCATAATTTTCTGGAAGCATATAGAAAGTCATTTATTGACTAATAAGGCAGCCAATAATCCAGGGTCCATTAAGTAACGTGAGCACTCAAACCTCTGCGTGCATCTGTAAGATTTCTCAGTGCTGCATGCGGACAGGAGCACGTGTGCACGCCTCTGTGGGTACTACGGTTGCTCTTGTAAAGCAGAATGATCTTTAACTTAGGGAAAAAAGTACAGAATAATGAGTCAAAGATTTCTGTGCATGAAACAGAAAAGATGACTTTAAAAGAAAAATCTTGGAACACTGGGAGAATATTTCAAAAGACAAGACTTGTAAAACGTCTCCCTTTGCATGAAAAGAGCTGGGAGAGGTGGCAGTAATTACAATGAGGATGCAGCTTTATATTCTGAATCTCCCTGTTGCTAATCAAGTGGCTGTATTGATCACTCTCCTTGGATGCCTTCCCTTTCACCCCAGGGTGTGTGCTGTGCTCTCCGTGCAGGGGTTGCCTTGAGCCTTCACAGCTCCATTACGGCAAGGCACTGAACTTCATGTGGGACAGAACTGTGGGCCCTGCACAACACAAGTGGTGCTACAAAGCACCGCGAATGCAAAAACTTTCATTAATAACTCTTTCGTTAACAAGCAAAAAAGGAAACCTCCTTACAACACAGTTTATAGACATGGTTATTTTTCTCTGAGATCAAGGTCTGGCACAAACTGTCCCTTCTTTGTTGGTTCTGCAGTTGCACGCAATGCTTACACTGGCTACGCGCTCACCCTGCTGATCCTCTGTCATATCTTCCTGACGTGCTCCTGTGCAACCTCTGCTCTGAGCGCAGCAATGATGCTCTGCTACCTCTCACAGTCAGTGACTGGTTTTAAAAGATTTATCCCAACTTTAATTAAAAAGACAGTTCTTACATTCACATTTGAAAAGCACTTAAAAAAAAAAAGAAAGAAAAAAAAGCTTCTTTTCTGCTACGCTAATAAAACTGGAAAAATTCTGCTGGAAACTTCTAACGATACCACTGTACATTTAAATTTCAACACACACTAACTTTAGAATAAGATAATGTGGCATTTTAATTACGGCTTTTCTATTCCTGTATTTCCTATGTGGCACAAGACCCCTTTAATGAAAGCACGTTTTGGAACAGCTTCAACACCCAGCATTATTGCAAGTTTTTGAACGTGCCAGCAGCTTATCAGCTAAAATATGTTAATTTCTCTAATGGGGTAATGAAGTCTAAATGCTTTCAGGAAGACATGGCTATGATAATGGGTCTACTTAAAACACAACATTAGGAGAACCTTGATTACAGGTTGCTCAGTAGTTTTTTACTTCCTTTGGAACCAGAGTTTTTTCCATACCTAATTTGCTGCAAGATCTGCTGGGAAGGAGGCTCATCTCCATTTACTTAGTCAATCACCTCTGACAACATAAGCAAGGGACTGTGCGCTGTCTGAAGAAAATCTGCTATACAGTTGCTGTTTTATTTTTTATGGTGCCTTACTGTGGCAATTGCCACCAGGTATTAATTTGGTGTAACATTCAACTCACATTCGTACATCTTGAAGGGGAAACTACGGATGCCAGGAAACAGGCAGTCAGAAAAAAAGCAAGCTGATAGGCTAACGATGGGGGTGACAATAACACACAGGAAGTTTTACATGCACACCCATGTGGTTTGCTTACAGCAGCACCAGACAGGTGGCTTTTGGAGCTCAACTTAGAGCTGTGAAGGTTTGGAGGATGAAGTAAGCAAGGCTGATCCACGTGCAGGAGAGCACAGGACAGGGAGGTGACAGCACTGCCATGAGAAGCAAATGGACAGTCAATCAAAATGAAGAGACAGGTTTGATGAGGAAATAAAGGAAAGAGTTATGTAAAGTGATGAAGATGACAAGCCTGCTGAGGAAAACCACCTGGCCAAGGCCTGTACCCATCTCCAGAACAAGATTCCAGTTCTAAACACTTGCATTTTCTAAAGTGGGTGCTCCTCTTAGCTTACTAAACCTCCCGTCTTCCCAAGAGATGGACCTTGTCAATGAACATTCCTTCTGTCTTCACCACACACCCACGCAGACCTCAATGTTCACTTTCTGCTCTCTCACACTTTGATCCCACGTGAAGTGGGATAACCTCGTGCTGCTTCTGGAGCATGAGGGCACAGAAACTGAGCCATGTCTGGGCTCTGTCCCAGCCAACACCTTTACACAAAACACGCAGAGCCCCAAGCAAAACCCCCAGCAGCTCAGTCTTGAGGGACCTGTACCTGCCCTTGCTTCAGGGATGGGCTGGCAGATGCACTCTATATTTCACCACCTTGCCGTGGCAGCAGCAGACTTCTCCTGTGGCTATTTTCCACCATACCCACTGCATCCCAGTGACAGCTGCCTCGAATTTCATTTTTGCTATGCCGTGAGCTGGCCGGCCTGATCACATACGTGTATTTCATTTCTGCACATATCCCATCAGCTGCTGATCAGGCCATCACTGCCCGCATCAGTCAAACCTGCAATGATTCAGCTCATTACTGAAGGGGAGAAAACGTGTGTGGCATGTAAGGAAACTTCTTGTCAAGCTGCACCCTATGTAAAAGTCAGCAAGCTTATACCGAAAACTGGGGAAGGACCTACTTTAAAAAAAAGAGATACTTCTCTGCCTCCCAGTGCGCCACACCAAGCTCTGACCTCAGACACCAAGACGTCACATCTGATTTCCATGTTAGAAAAATGAAGAAAGCCTGACCCTGTTGCACAGATGCGTTCCCTGGAAGGCAGCGAGCTTGCTATTTGTCTCAGCGTGTTCAGCGGGGACGTGCCCTCCTGCATTTCGGAAACAAATGGCTCTGTAAATCCAGCAGCACTGAGCGCAGCGTGATCTAAGGGAACTAAAGACTCTACCTTGGTATTCGCACTCCCTCTTCTATCAAAACAAACAGTAATCCACTCATTAAATCCAGCATTTCTGGAATTAATTCAGCAGTCGCTGCGAATCACCTTTAATTGGATTAGCTATAATTACAATAAAATAATTATCCGAAATCGTAAGGAGTTGTATTTGTAAGTTGTTGTTTGTTTTTTTTTAATGGAGGTAGGAGTGTGAGGTGAGCATACAATAGACAAGGAACACTTCAGAGGTGACGATCAACCCCTCCTTGCTCTCTTTTTTGCTGAGCATGCTTGTGCATCGCCTGCATCCACCCCTGGTCACGCTGCTGTGTGCCCCAACAGACTCCAGACAGCCCAAATGGTGACTCCAGGCTGTTCCGTAGTCTGGTCACACCGCAGCAGCCCCAAGGGCCCAGCTGCTTGAGGGCTGCCATGACCTTCCTCCTTAGGCAAGCTGCCCCTCATGGTGGGGCACCAGCAGCGGACCTGTGTGTCCCAAACACGTGTTCTCCTCGGCATGACATGATGGGGCTTTAGGAAGCTGACTCCTCCGAGATCTCAGTTTTTTCTGCCATTCCTCATGTCAGGCACCCACAAACTACCTGAATGTCAGGAATTTCAACCTAGGTCAGTAACGAACCTCACCAAAAGCCCTCCGCCCTTGGGATGCACCGCTGTGTCATAGCTAAGGGTGCCATCTCAGGCGAGGCTGTCGCCCCGCTCACACGCACCAAGGCGGCAGCAGCCGGGGCAGGAGCACGGTGTGTGCCCGAGGCACGTTCCTTCGCGCTGCACAGGGCTTTGTGGCCTCAGAAGCCATCCAGGTTTCTCTGCTCATATTCAGAGATGAAATCAAACGCCGTGTAAGGAAGGAATCAAACAAAACAGGGCAATGACCTACGGGCACGGCTGACCCTAGACAAATGGAATAAATCTGCTGGAAATGCAGGGCTCTCATTCAAGACCTTTCATTCTTAAAATAAAATTGCACGGCGCGTTGGCAGGGGCCCTGACTCTGCTCTGACTAACACCAGTCACAGTTTCACATTTAATACGTGCCATAAAAGTAACACATTTGATTCGCGTGAGCGTGTCACCTCACATAAACGTAACACCGTGCCGCAAGTGGCATTTCTACCGCGTGTACGAGCACGCTGACCTCCCTTCCGCACGCTGCAGCCCTCGCAGCTCCTCACGAGCACAAGCAGAGCAAGAGTTAATCAGACCGAGCAATCTCGAATGCATTTTGAAAGAAGCGAGGTCAGATTAGCTACCGCCAAGTACGAAGCACAGAAAGTTCTCTGGAAAAAAGAGGGAGTTAAAGCAGGTGCTGTGTTTCAAAAAAATACTCATAAATTATGCACATTTTATGCAATCTGACTCTGTCAAAGGCTCGAGTGATTCTTCTTCACTAATCCCTTAAAACAAAGCATTTCTCTAGGGCTTTCAACAGCATCCGATCTCTCCTTCCTTTGCTGCTGTTAATAGATGTACCCCAACCCGATCCTGCTCCTGCTCTCCATTTCCCACAGAGGCTCAGGGTTGCGGTGCTACGCTCGCCCCACTTAAAAGCAGATTCTTCCATGAGGGAGAGAGGTGGGACTGAGGACCACTGTTAAGTGATACAGCAGCTGCAGCATCAGGCACAGGTCTGCCCATCCTACCCAGCCCCACGCCGTATGTCTGAGGAAGGCCTGGAGGCTAGCGAGGCATGGGGTGACTGCTTCTGGAGAGGGAACCTCAACCTCACCCCTCTCTTTGGCTTAAGGCCCCAAGAGAGGCAGCCAGCCGGACCAACCCCCAGCGAAACACCACGTACTCGGGGCCCAAAACATCTCCGGAGAGGAGGCAGGAGCCAGCGCTGAGGTGCCTCCACGACCGCCCTGCCCACACACGCGGTGCTGCCCTCCCTCAGCCCCTTCCCGAGGGCTGCCGGCTGGGGCGAGCTCCGTGCTGAGCCGTGCCGCTGCGGGAGCCAGCAGAGGACGAAGCGGTGGACACGCCAGCACTTTTCCGCCGGTGTGGTGAACCGAGGCCGGGAAAACAGCAATGCCAGCAGAACGCAGGGCAGGACCTCGGCCACCCGCAGAGAGATGCGCCGAGATTGCTGCGCTTGCCAGAACAGGCGGATCAATATGTAAAGGAGAACGAGGGTAGAGAAAGAGTCATTAGGGGGAAAAATAAAGCACTGCTTTCCCCAGCTTCTCTTCAAGCTCCATTGCTATCATGGCACAAACACCCACGGAACTCCTATTTAGGATCTTTGTTCAAGAAATTGGGTGCCCTGATTCATTTTGCTTACAGTGTGTATGCCGTGTGGAAAGAGCCTCTGACTTGATGCTCAGACATTAGGCAGACTTATTAAGTATGTTAATATTGCAGTTGTAATTACATGGCTTTTTTCTTCTAATTTTGGAAGGATAATTCTTTGCAATAATTACATGGAGCTGAACTAAGTTCTGGGGAATGTCTGAGTCACCAAGAAGCACACGTGCACTCCAGCAGAAAGGCAAGGTGAACCCCTGCAAGTTTTCATCTCCGCTAACTACCAGAGCTGGGAAAAGCAAAACGGGAACTGTCGGGTCCTACTTTAAGGAGAAAGACAGAGCCTGCGTGGAAGATGCTACAGGGACTTCCTCTAATGGAAACGGTATAGCTGCTGTGAGGAGCTTCTGTCTTAACATTTGCTGAAGACCTTCCAGCTCACGATTAGAACAGTATGTTTATCTGA
Organism: Aquila spilogaster; assembly: GCA_024606505.1. NCBI lineage: Eukaryota > Metazoa > Chordata > Aves > Accipitriformes > Accipitridae > Aquila > Aquila spilogaster. The sequence goes on from JANHGO010005582.1 coordinate 15,337, forward strand.
TACTTTCATGCTTAAAGAGCCCGCAGCTGAATTACTGGCAAATATCTCCCGGATCGTACAAACTGCCCGCACAGAACTCCAGCACGGAGGCAGGGACGAGGCACAAGAAGGCATGTGGTCCGCGCCACGCAGACAGCTCCACTCCATCGTACAGTCACTGCATAATAAGACTCTAAAATACTCCCAAAAGAACGGAAGGAGAAAATTGCATATAACCGAAACTGCCATTTAAATGTCAGACTTGCAGAATTCCACCCCTGAATCTGTTCTTATTTCAGAGCAAGCAGCAACCCTCAAATAAGCAAACAAATGAAAAACAAATGGGTCTTTTCGGTGTTGAGGAAATGTGATTTTATAACCAAAAGGTCTAATGTCTTAGAGTCATCAGCAGATGAAATAAAGTTCAAGCGGAGCTGTTGTACTCTATTTTCCTCCTTCCTTGCCCACTTGTAATGGGGATTCATTTCAGCAGCTCAGGGTCTCTCTTGGTACTGTTTGTGGGTTGCTCGCAGGTCTGGAATCCTCTATTCAATCCCATTATTTAAATAATAATGCATATGTGTAATCCCCCTTCCTTCTGTAACTGTTCTACTTGAAGAACCAATTAATTCTATTTGTTACTTCCTGGTGTACCATTTCTTCTCTGTAAGCTGGAATCCCTTTAGGATCCATCCTTGTCTGCCCTTGACTACTGATGATTTCCTTGGCTTTTCAATCATCACAGCCTTTTCCTTTGGATTTTAAAGCATCAATGCGATTGTCAATTTTAATAATTCAGGTTTTCATAGGCTGTGCCTACTGCAAGCCTTAAGTAAAAAAGAACTATCTGGCTTCCTGGGGGTTTAAAAATGACTGGACCGTCATTTTGGTTTCTTCTTAAAAACATAAGTAATCCAATTTTTTATAGTGTATGTTAATTTATGTGTCACACATACAAACACGGACACACCAGCACAGCTCTTCTCTCCTTTTTGCTGGTCAGAACAACAGCCACAGTGTGCTCCCATCTTTGTCGTGGTGGTAAAGAGAGGTGGAGAGCTTCCAAGAGAACCAAGCAGGAAAAGGATCAGCCACTTAAATGGCTATGCAGAAAGCACTGAGTGCAGCTCTTTGAGTTCGTAACACGTTACAGAATGGCACAGCTATTGTATCTGACACAGCTACCTGGCAACTTTTTCCAAAACATTCAGATGAAAAACATTTTTTGTGTTTTCAGGCATTCAGTTGTTGTGTAAACACTCGACTACATGTTCTGTAAGCACTTGAATAAATACTTGGAGGCACACCATTTAGAACAAAAGGCATTTCCCGAGGCATCACACTTTAGGGATATCAGTTTCAGATCTGCTTGTACTCCCTTTTACACTATTACACAATTAGGGTAAGCATTAAATGCTGAAATACCCCAGTGGCGAGGCAGATGGACTAATTTAAGTGAGGACAAGCTGGCTGGATGTCAGATTTCATGCAGAGCTACAAGACCAGGCTCTCTCCCAGAAGTGCAGCAGTGGAAGTTTTAAACCTCTGGCCAATGTCACAGGTGCTATTAGACTACACCCAGAGCACTACGGCTGGAAAGGGGTATTAGAAACCTGAACCATTCTTCTGCTTGTGTTAAAGCAAAGTAACACTTCTGTTTTAGCAAGGGTTTCTAGTGATTTCTGACAGCGTAGCAAATACCATAAACGCAAACTGAAGCTGTTTTCCCTAAGTAACCTTCCCACATCACTACCTCCGCTTGGAGCTGAGAACAAGAGAATGGAACAAGGTCAATGGAAAGCTTTTTCCTCCTTCCCATTATTTTGGCATCACAAGACACAGGAGGCCCACCTCTGCAGGACGCATCCCCTGTCCCACTGCCTATGCGATGCCAAGGTGCCCACAGCAACCACAACCTGTGATAGCAGGGTCATATGGTGTGAGGGAGCCTTTGCATACGCTAACAAAACTTGCGCTTCAGCAAGCTCAGACAACTGGATTCTGAACACAATGACCCAAGTGGCGTGGCAGCAATGCAGCCCATGCCTCACCAGTAGCACTTCAGAGTCTGGCATGCTGCTGCCTCCAAACAGGGAGCATCAATTTACTTCTCCTTCTTTGGTCTGACCATGACCTGTAAAAGCAACTGCTTTTTTAAACCGTTCTTTGTGGCGGCACAAAATTAGGTGCAGATTGGAGCTTCCAATTCTGTTTCCCTGTAAACAAGCAGCACATCTGCTATCAGAGCTGCGCAGGCACCGAGAGCCTGATGCTGCTGGAGTCATCTCACCGGCAGAGATTCAGCTCTGCCCCAGTTTTACCCAAATCATGATTTCCAAATTAAACCCACCATAAGGCTTCTGATCAGACCACGAGAGAGCTCATAGGCTTACGATATCTGTAAGCTTTTAAATGTTTCCTGAGTTTCTTCCTTTTAGTTACGATCAATGAGAGCATATGAGTTCATCTGTTCTGAAGGAAGCATTATTAAAAAATACAGCACACTGCAGCCAGTTATGTCAAATTATGGGAAAGGACTGCAGTCAATCACCTAACAACTAGTAATGCTACTCCATATAAATAAAATTAATAACATGCCATTAGCATATAAAATAGCATACGAAAAGCACACGGGGGAAATGGGCAAGCTGAAATGCCGGGAAGGAAAACGTTCTCAAGTGTGGAAGTGCTTCCGTAAAAGGCCACTTCTCTTCTACAAGAGAACTGAATCCGAAAGGGGCGGACAGAGGCACACAGAAGGAAGACCATGCACAGAGAAGCTGACAGCTGGTGTTCAACCTTCAGAATCCCAGGAAAGGACAACAGCCAGGGCAACACATTTCATTTTGCCAAAGGGATCAATCATAAACTGATGATCATGTTGCCAAACTCCAGAATTTAAGCCTATTCACGGCTGACTCACAAATACAAACACATTTTCATCCCTCATACGTGACCATCCATGGCCACATTCAGGCTCCCACCTCGATGCACAAGCCAAGCGTTCACTGGTAGGTTTCAGCGAGCCATCTCCCACTAGGGTAGCTCAAGGATGATGCTTCTTTCACCTTCTTAGGAAGCAGCCGCTTCTGGCTATCACCAGTGACACGATTGGAAATACACTGACCCTGCTCTGATTCATTATGAATATTCACAGAGCAACATAAAAACTGCGCGTATGCATTTATGCACAGCAGCGCACACAAAATATGCATTAGGCTCCCTTGTAATGCTCACACCTACAAAAGGTTAAATAGCCCTAGGTGACAGAATGCTATTTAAATGGACCTTTTTATAATGACAAACAATAATGCATTCTGGTTACCTTCTGACATGGCTTTCTTCCAGTCAGCATTAAGGAGAATTACTACCTGATTTTAATACATCTTGCTTCAATTGCACGCAGGCTTATTGTCTTCTAATTATCAACACAACAATTTGATCTGCATCCAGATTAAGGCACTGCCCTGACTTCTCACACCGGAGCAAGGCATGTGGTGCTGTGTCGATTTCTCAAGCAGTAAGCAGTTTGCTGTTGTCTCACATCCCCAAGGCACAAATAAGCAGATGCCGCATTAAAGCTTGCTTTACAAAACTGCTTCAGTTGTGATATACATTTTTAATACAATATACGGAGTGCATTAAAGTAAAAACTGCCAGGGCCAGAAAACTCATACAAATTCATTAGCAAGGCCAGCTTCTCAATCAAGCTAAGCTGAAGACCATATCTAGTTGAAAAGAATTGTCCAGAGCGGCTGAAAAGAGTGAAGAAACTTGACTGTGTTCGTCACACGTGAGCATAGCCTGGTTTACCATTTCAGTTTTCTGAGCATCGGCTGGGATTGTTTCTCATCAAGGACAAGCTTCACTGACCTTTCTCTTCTTTTCGTCACAAGAATACTGTGGCTGGCTTGAAAGCTTGAATTTTTTAGAATATTGCTATTCTGAGCATGAAAGCAGAGGCACGGCTTTTCAGACACAGAATAGGTTCTGCACAGCAGACACCGGCAGCCAAATATTTTGGAGCACACCCTGACATGTCTTCATTCATGAGTAGGTTTCAAAGATCAGAAATTACATTTTGCACTTATGAAAGACAAGCCAAAGGAGAAAGCCACGTTTTCACTCTCTCCAGCTTATTTGCATTTCTTACCTACGCTCTTCTCCTCAATTGACACTGTCACTTGTAGGATGATAACTGAAGAGCACCTCTGGAGCGCTCTGTAGTTAATCTGCTGCAATGCCTGTAAACTATATGGTGAAGTGGCAATTACAACAGGAGATTTTGAGAAGCACAAATTTTGCTCTTGCTGCAGTGAGGAATCTTTGTTGCTCACTTTGAGGAAACTCAAGTTACCAGAGGACACATGTCCAAAACAAATGTATTTGTTTAATGATGATGCAATGCAAAATATACAAAAATTATTCCCGTCAGCAGCAGACAAAGGTTTACAAAAAGCATCTGCTGGCTGCCTCTGGTAGGACATAACATTTGTCTCCACTTTATTTATGGCATAACCGGCTGCACCTCTTAAAGAGGCACACTGTTGCACAAGGCTGCTGTAGGTTGCCTTAAAGGAGAAGCTCTGCAACACAACCTTCTCCAGCACAGCCTCAGGACCACTGCCCTGTATGAAGCCCCCTGGCACTGAACTTTTTCAGACAATGCAACCACAGAAAAGGCAATGAGCTGATGGAAGAGCTTTCCCCCTCACTGCTGGTTCTTTCTTCTGTGCTTTAGTTTGTCGCTTCGCTGCATCTCATGGATGCACCCAATGCGCGTCCCAAGCAGCGTTCCCAAAGGCTGCTCATTGGGCCAGGGTGGCTGGTGATGCCTTCTCCCTCCCTTCTTTATGTCCACATGTGCTCATGAGCATGCTCATCTCTGTCTCCATGAGATAACAGTACCTTCTTCAGAAGTTTCTCTTGTCATGAAGGTAACTGAAATGAGCGTTCCTGGGACTTACAGTATGTTTTTAAGTTCAGCTCAGACATCAAGTCAAACCTGTCCAACCCCTTGCAAACGACACCAAAAATGACACTATATCCTAGAAAACAAGGAGAATTTTCACCACCTGCTCCTCTCTGAGACACTGACATTTGAGGAGAGACATGACAAAATAACTTATCTGTGCCCTTAATTTCAGGGCAGAATTTGCATGGATTTATGCAGTGATACTTGTATTGTGTGTGTTAGCAGCTTCTACCACTGTACAAGCTGCTGGGCTCTAATTTAACCTGACCTTAGCAAGTTCTGCAATCTGACAGCGCACCATTCTGCGTTCTCTCCACATCCCTTCAAATTAACAGCATATGATCAGTTAGTGCTACAATGCCATTAAACACAGAAACACCAGAGATGACTTTCTGTGGCCCTAATTTGAAGTCACAGCACTTTAAGGGGAAGAGAGAAATCAGCTCATATGCCTCATCACCGTGTACAAGACAAATGAGGGTGCATACTCCTAATTACATGAATTGCACAAGCAATCTCTTCTTCTAGAGAGAAGAGATTACTAAAAAGTCTCATTAACAATGACGAGAAGATTTTCTGTGAGTTTCCAAGCTACTATATGTACAGGTTTCCTCCCATTTGTTTCTCAACTCTGAATCCTCTGGTGCTCTGTGTTTGCAATTGCTTTTAAATAACTAGACTGTTCTAGAAAATGACTTAATATGTTCTTACTAATGCTTAAATTACTGATAAATTTTCTCAGCATTACTTCCACATTAAGGGTATTTGTTTTTTGCCTGCCCTGGCACTAGCTTGAGCCAAAATGTAGATTATTCTCAATCTAGTTGACCTCTACAAAAGACACTTAGCTGAACAGGACTGCCTGACTGCCCAGAGAAATCGAAAGCATCTCTTCTAACCAACAAATGCTGTAGTGCAGCAGACGAGATGGAAAGGAGATATTTAAACCTTAAGTAGAGGGTAGGCACAAAGAAAATGCAGAAAGATCCTGCTGAAGACTGCCCAGCACTAGATATTGCCTGCTAAAACTGTTGTTTACAAGTAGCAAGAACAAGCATACTAAATACAAAACCTTTCATTTCTTACATACTCCTGTGAAGTCAAAAATTGCTCATGGTATTGCTTTCAAACAGAGGAAAAAAAAAGAAAATCCTTCTGAACCACATATGGGAAATTTCAGCCTCAAAGCACCTATCTGTCATCCAGATAAAGACATCCAGGAAAGTGTACCTTGTAGCAGACAAGCTGCCGATTTCCAGCCCTTATCCATATGGAACACGAATGGCTCAGGTACAGAGCTACTTCCAATGGCTGGAAACATTTGTCTGTGTAGAATATTCTTTTTGCCAGGAATGTTTTTGCTGCTGCCTATAGGTGATGCTTAGGCCTTTGGTGCCCTCTCCTTTAGCAGAACGCTGACGCACTGAAATGGAGGGCCTCGAATTTGAACCAAATATGCTTTCATATGCCTTCACATTTCATATACTACAGCCTCGTGGAGCAATGCACATCAAGAGTAATGAAAACTCAAGGAGAACACTCCGATGTGTTTTTCCAGACCCACAGCACAGGTAAGTTGTGAGCTCCCCCTGCTGACACGCGGGAGCCCTGCCTGGCACTGCCAGCAGGCTGCGCCCCACGGCCACAGCAGGGTGACCATCACCACCAGGGCATGAGGGCAGAGACCCAGGGGAACCAGCAGAGATGGAGCAGTGCGGGCCTCAGCCTCATGGCCTGGGCTCATAGCTGGCTGAGCATCATTGCTTTTGGGAAACCAACTCCATATTTTGCTGCCAGGGTGCAGGTGGATGGAAGCAGCTGGCATTCTGACCCCACTGCATAGGGTGAGGAGCTCCCAGCCCAGCTCCCATACGCAGCAGGCCATCCTCCCCACAGCACCTGCTGAGCACCTCCGTGCTGCCTGCAAAGGGTTACCCTTCAAACGTCCCCTTCTGCTGCTTTGAGTGGGCAGCGAGAGCCTGTGCACGAACTCCTGAGCCACCAAACAAGGCCTGGTCCCACCAAGCTCAGGTTTCACTCCCAGCACCAACAGTCTGGCGCATAACCACAGATGCTGGAACACCAGGACACAGGAGAGACGGGACACCAAGAAGAGGCTTTTTGAGAGCCAAGGGAGGAAGTAAAAACTGACAAAATCATCTGAAAAAATATTTGTGGAAACCTGTGCCAAAATCTCCTTCACTGTGTATCCATGACGAAGCGTTCCAGATAAACAGCTCCTGCTGTAAAAAAGGTGCCGCTTTCTGGTCACGGACTGAAAGCACTGATGCAACAATAAGCACAGCTTAATTGTCGAGAAGCTCACATATTAATAGCAGAGTTTGAGGTCAGAAGCACGTGAAAGCCTGTAGGGCTTTGGAGCAGTAAGACAGAACTGGGGCCATACGGTGGCTGAACAAAGTCTGCTGAAGAGTGGTGTATTTCTGCCTTTGATAGGGACTTTCCAGAGCTGTCAGCTGAGCTGCAGAATTAGAAACCTGACATTGCAGCAGTCAGT